>JAAAWM010010833.1:0-52525 GCA_036873465.1 Thinopyrum obtusiflorum | reverse complement strand
CGTTTTCTCCATGGGTCATCGTCGCGAAGCCACCTTCGATGTCCCATGAACACAATTTTCGAAGACCCGGGATCTCTATCTAGCTGGCGATACGTTGTGTCATCCATGCACCTGACGCATCCAGAAAATCCGTGGACCACCTGCCCCACAAGATATCCGTAACCGAGATAGTCGTGCACCATCATGAGCAGTGCGGCTCTCATAGGGAAATATTCTTTCTCTGCGGCGTCCCACGTATTGGCTGGCGTTTTCCACAGCGTGTCTAGCTCCTCTTTCAGCAGCCCCAGATACAAATTGATGTCATTCCCTGGTTGTTTCGGCCCTTCAATTAGCATACTCATGTGAATGTACTTCCTCTTCATGCACTTCCAGGGGGGAAGGTTGTACATCCACACAAACACAGGCCAGGTGCTATGTGTGCTTCTCTGGCTGCCAAACGGATTGACTCCATCGGTGCTCGCGCCCAGCACGATGTTCCTTGGATCGTCCCCAAATTCTGGGTGTTCGAAGTTCAACGCTTGCCACTGGCTCGCATCCTTAGGGTGACTCAGCATCTTGCCTTTTTTATTTATCTCCGGATCATTTCTGTCATCTTCTTACTTGTTCTCCTCCCTATCCGCGTGCCAACGCATGAGCTTTGCTGCCTTAGGGTCCGCGAAATACCGCTGCAGACGAGGAGTGATCGAAAAGTACCACACCACTTTTCGAGGAGCTTTCTTCCTCTTCTTGTATCGAGTGAGGGGGGGGGGGGGGGGGAAAGTACCACATCACTTTTCGAGGAGCTTTCTTCCTCTTCTTGTATCGAGTGACGCCGCACACCGGACATATGGTAGACTCCGCGTGCTCGTCCCGATAAATGATGCAATTGTTCATGCACACATGGTATTTCACGTGCGGTAAATCCAGAGGACACACGATTTTCTTCGCCTCCTCAAAACTGGTCGGGCACTTGTTCCCCTTGGGAAGACGTTCGTGCCAGAATGACATGTTCTCGTCGAAGCATGCATCGGTCATTTTGTGTTTTACCTTCATCTCCAGAGCCATTAGCGTTACTTTCAGGCGGGTATCCTCGGGCCTGCATCCTTCATACAATGGAGTAACCGTGTCTATCTCCAGTTGATCCAGCTTGGCTTTCTCTCGGGCGGCAGCTCTTGCGTTATCCGTCTGCTTGAGAAGCAGCTCTTGAATATGAGGGTCCTGCACCCAGCCCATCGATGGTCCATCGTCGTCTGCTCCGGCATCTTCATCTTCATGATCATGCCCTTCGTCTTGACCTTCCTCATCATCATGTCTGGCATCTTCTACATGATGACTGTGTACTTCATCTACTTCGTGATCATGTCCTGGAGATTCTTCGTCTTCTCGCCCGCCCTCGCCGCGGTTGTCTTGCTGTCCTTCCTCATTTCTTGCCCGGCCCCCATGGACAACTTCATAATCATCTTCATCACCTTGCCACCGATAGCCATCGATGAAACCACGCAAGAGCAGGCGGTCCCGCACCTGTACGGAATCCGGGTCCATAAGGCTCTTCAGCTTGCATCTTCGACACGGACATCTTATCTCCGTCTCGTTCTTTTGAAGCATCTCGGCCTTCGCGGAGCTCAAAAACCTATTCACGATGCCTTCGGTCATCGTACGGACCATGGTCACCTGCAGGGTAGAGCAAAACGATATTTTAGAACCAAAAAAAAATTGGCATGACTTTGCCTAAAAATAGGACCAAAAAGAATGCATAGTGCCAAATTCTCGCCGAAACGGAAATGAATCAACATTCTGGCAAAATATTGGCAACTATCGCATTTCAAATACCGGTACCTGCAAACACAAACATATGCAACACCACAAACATATGCAACACCACAAACATACGTAGATCTAGGTCATAAAAAGTGTGTACGTTGTTGGAGGGAGAAAAAAGTAGATCTAGAACATAAAGAAAGCTTTCCCCTTACTTACCTATCAAAAAAAGGAAATTTAACCACTTCATTTGGGTGAATCTATGGTGCAAATGAGGTGAGGAGGAGGAGGCAGCCGAGACCAAGCTTGGTAGAGGTGGAGAGAATGAAGTAGGGAAAGTGAGTGTGGTAGGTGGCTGTCCCAAATATCTAGCTGCTCCCAGGTTACCAATGGCGCACCACCTAAGAATGCGCCATTAGTAACCAGGGTTACTAATGGCGCACCTGGTGAGTGGTGCGCCATTACTAGTTTTGAAAAAAAACATGTTAGTAGTGGCGCACCAGTGGACAGTGCGCCATTACTAGTTAAAACTAGTAATGGCGCACTATCCCCTGGTGCGCCACTGCTAACAATTTTTTTTACCTTTTTTTTAAAACTAGTAATGGCGCACCACCCACCAGGTGCGCCATTAGTAATGAGGACATTAATGGCGTACCTGTATCTGGTGCGCCACTGCTATATAGCAGTGGCGCACCACATACATGGTGTGCCATTAATGTCCATATTAGCTATAGCCCTTTTCCTAGTAGTGGGAGGCCAGACCGGGAGTCCGTTTGGGGCTCCGAAGAGGGGGGTCTTCGTTCTTCGTCATCACCAACCCTTCTCCATCCCCAATTCCATGATGCTCCCCACCGGGAGTGAGTAATTCTTTCGTAGGCTTGTTGGTCGGTGAGGAGTTGGATGAGATTCATCATGTAATCAAGTTAGTTTTGTAAGGGCTTGATCCCTAGTATCCACTATGTTCTGAGATTGATGTTGCTATGACTTTGCCATGCTTAATGCTTGTCACTTTGGGCCCGGGTGCCATGATTTCAGATCTGAACCATTTATGTTATCATAATTATATCCATGTTCTAGATCCGATCTTGCAATTTATAGTCACCTACTACGTGTTATGATCCGGCAACCCCGGAGTGACAATAGTCGGGACCACTCCCGGTGATGACCATAGTTTGAGGAGTTCATGTATTCACCATGTGTTAATGCTTTGTTCTGGTTCTCTATTAAAAGGAGGCCTTAATATCCCTTAGTTTCCAATATGGACCCCGCTGCCACGGGAGGGTAGGACAAAAGATGTCATGCAAGTTCTTTCCATAAGCACGTATGACTATTTATGGAATACATGCCTACATTATATTTATGAACTAGAGCTAGTGCCATATCGCCCTAGGTTATGACTGTCACGTGATGAATATCATCCAACAAATTACCAACCCAATGCCTACAAATTTATCTTATATTGATCTTGCTAAGTTACTACTGCTATCGTTACTGTTGCAATACTACAAAAATACTGCTATCACTGTTACCATTGGTGTTGTCACTACTATCAAAACTATCATACTACTTTGCTACTGATCACTTTGCTGCAGATAATTAATCTCCAGGTGTGGTTGAATTGACAACTCAGCTGCTAATACTTGCAAATATTCTTTGGCTCTCCTTGTGTCGAATCTATAAATTTGGGTTGAATACTCTACCCTCAAAAACTGTTGCGATCCCCTATACTTGTGGGTTATCACCTGCCGCCCAGATGGCTTCCGCGTACCATCGGGGAACTCCGCAGGGTCCGCCGCCCCATCGTATCGCGGCAACAACTCCGTCCTGAACTTCGGCAGCCACTGCACCTGTCGCAAGGCGGGGGAGAAAGCTCGAAGGCCCGCGATGCCCCCGAATGTGCCTGGCGGCCTGGCGGGTGGAGCAGTGCCTGCCATGGCAATCAGGCGGCATGGGCGGAGCACGGCTGGTGAAGAGGTGGATCTTCAACACGCCCCTACCTGGCGCGCCAAATGTCGGATTCAGGACTCTGTAGACCCAAGAAAGGTTCGAACTCTGGGGCGTGTGCGAAGAATTCAACCTCTCTAGCCAACCAGTTCATCACCCCCGCGGCCTAGCTCGATGAATAAGAAGGGAAAGGGACGCAGCAGTTTACCCAGGTTTGGGCCACCTTGCGGTGTAAGACCCTACTCCTGCTTTGTGGTGGATTAGCCTTGCGAGGGGCTGAGGATGAACTAGTACAAGGGAAGAACAACCTCAGGAGGTCTGTTCTTGTGTGGGTACGGGCTAGTGAGGTCTCTCCGGATCTGGATCCCTTCCTACAGTGCTGGTTAAGCTATATTTATAGTGGCTTTGGTCCTCTTCCTCCAAAGGAAGGCGGGAAGGGATCCCACAGTGGCCAAATTTGAAGGGGGACAAGAAGTACATCCTATCCTGACGAAAGGTGGTCTGTGCCTCCAAAGCTTCTGGTCGTGACGCCGTGGTGGGCTCGGTGATGACATCCGTCCTGCCATCCTGATGGTCTTGGTCTCATTGCATGGGAATGGAAACCTTTAGCTGATTCCTCGGGACCCCGCGCCTGCACTTGCCTCCTTAGCACCAAAGAGGAAACCTACTGCTCTGCGCCCACTGGCACCTGCCTGGCCTTGGTCGTCATGGCTGGCATCACCTCAACCTCATGAGGCGGGTGCCTGCATAGGAATTTCCGCTCCTCGGGAGCCAGCCTGGGGAGGCCGCTCCCTCCGGAGATCTTGGCGTCGTCCGCCTCGCGAGGCTTGGCCCCTCGCGAGGGTGTTGTCTTGCTGGTGTTGAAGATGGGCCGTACCAGGCCGCCGATGGAGCCGCGCCGTGGGCCGCATGCAGGCAAGTCTGGGTACCCTGGTTCCCAGAATGCCAACAGGGACAATGCCCTAATAATTACTAATGATGATCATCACACTTCTATTTACTTACAACTCAAAATTACAACTCGATAATACAACAAAATATGACTCTATATGAATGCCTCTGACGGTGTACCAGGATGTGCAATGATCTAGCATAACATGTATAAAAATTATAAACGGTGGCTGAGCCACAAATACTATGTCAGCTATATGATCATGCAAAGCAATATGACAATGATGATGTGTGTCATAATAACGGAAGGTGGAAGTTGCATGGCAATATATCTTGGAATGGCTATGGAAATGCCATAATAGGTAGGTATGGTGGCTGTTTTGAGGAAGATATAAGGAGGTTTTTGTGTGGTAGAGCGTATCATATCACGGGGTTTGGATGCACCGGTGAAGTTTGCACCACATCTCGAGGTGAGAAAGGGCAATGCACAGTACCGAAGAGGCTAGAAAATGGCAGAAAGGTGAGACTACGTATAATCCATGGACTCACATTAGTCATAAAGAACTTACATACTTATTGCGAAAGTCTATTAGCCCTCAAAGCAAAGTCCTACTACGCATGCGCCTAGGGGGGGAGGTTGGTAGGAGTTAACCATCGTGTGCCCCGACGTTCACGCAAAGGAAGACACTCAATAATAAATTGTGCTCCAACTTCTTAGCATAACAAGAGACTACACGTGCATGCTTCAGGAATCATAAACCTTAACATCATTATTCTTACTAAACCACAATCATTCACTAGTACCTCCCACATATTACCATCTTTATATCGCAAAACTATTGCAAGGAATCAAACTTATCATATTCAATGATCTACATGAAAGTTTTTATTATATTCCTCTTGAATACCTATCATATTAGAACAAATTTCATAGCTTGTGCATATTGCCATTACTATTATCGAACTCTCAAAATGATATAAGTGAAGCATGATAGTGCAACTATTTCATTAAAATATAACCACCACCATGCTCTAAAAGATATAAGTGAAGTAATAGAGCAACTGCCTAGCTTAAAAGATATAAGTGAAGCACATAGAGTATTCTAACAAATCATGAATAATGTGTGTCCCTCTCAAAAAGGTGTGTCCAGCAAATATGATTGTGGAAAACTAAAAAGAAAACAAGGCAAAGACTCATATAATACACGACGCTCCAAGCACTACATGAATCAGGCACTTTGCCGTCAGCCATGGCTGACGACAAAGGCATGCCTGGCGGACGATAAAGATCTTTGCCGTCCGATAGGAGACGGCGATAGGTCCGGCTGAATAAGCTACGGCAAAGGGTTCTTTGCTGTCTGCTGACGGATGACAAAGATGAAATGGTGTTTGCCGTCCGCCAACGGACGGCAAAGAGCCTGGACGGCACACGTGGCAGGTTAGGTCCGTTATGGGGCTAACAACATGCTTTGCCGTCTGCTGGCGGATGGCAAAGACCTTTGCATCTTTGCCGTCTGCCTGCGGACGGCAAAGTGCCCATGTAGGCCAGCCCAGGTAGCTGACACGTGGCATGCTATGCCGTCAGCTGACCGACGGCAAAGATGCAAAGGTCTTTGCCGTCCGCCAGCAGACGGCAAAGCAACCATATAGGCCAGCCCAGTGCCCCCAGGTTGCACAGGTAGCTGATAGGTGGCAGCTTTGCCGTCCGCTGGCTGATGGCAAAGCTCTTTGCCGTCCGCCAGCAGACGGCAAAGAGCCTGTACAGCCCCTGTTTTTTCTGTTTTTTCTTAAATTCATTCAATTTGACAGAATTTGAGATATATATATATATACACATTTGAAGATACTTTCAACAAGCATAACAACACATATACATACCAAATCATATCCCTGCCACATGGATATGATCATCCAACGCATATACATACCAATGAAAAGTCCATATGCAACATATCGAAGAACAAGCATACAATGGTTTCATCCATACATACATATATAGGTAGCAAGTTTCACATTGTTCATCCTACAAAATCAAAACAAAAAGGAAGCACAAGGAGAAGAGTAGACTCCATCAACGCAAGCTTCCTCATCGAAAGCAAATCTACAAATTGGGAAAGAATAAAGTTAGAAGAAGAAGAATAAGAAGAATAAGAAGACTAGAAGAAGAAGACTAGCTAGAAGAAGAAGAAGAAGAAGAATAAGAAGAAATTTTCTTCTCTTTCTTTTTCTCCTCTCCTCTTCTTTATCTTCTTCTTCTAACTAGTGCCATTTTTATCTAACTTAGGTAATTATGCCATTAGGAGGAAAATAAGCTAAGTATGCATTTGTTAAGCAAAACACTAGAGAAAACTTACCCTCATCACAACAAATGCGATGAAGATCGCAACAAAGGTAACAATGGATCCAACGGCATAGTGATACCAGCCTCATTATCAATGGCATATTTTCTAATCTTCTTAAGCTTCAGGTGCATTGCATCCATCTTCAAGCGCATTGCATTCATCTTCATCTTGTGATCATGGACGACATCGGCAACATACAACTCCAATGTCATCTTTTCTTCTTCAATTCTTTTAATTTGTACTTTCAAGTACTCATTTTCTTTTTCAAATAAATTTAACTTCTCGACAAGAGGGTCGGTTTCAAATTCCGGTTCACATACCTCCTAGAATAGAATATCTCTATGTCAACTTGATGGACATAATTGTCATAAATGCAAAATGCAACAAATAGTTATAAAAGAGAATTTACCACATCCAAATCATAAAGCGGGCGAGGGCCGACGGGGATGGAAATCAAGACCATGGCACTATGTATACGAAACAATCATACAAAGTAAGAAAATTATATAAATAACTATATAAATTATACAATCATACAAGTAACTATATAAATCAAGTACAACATAAAAAATTGAATACCTAATAATAATCTGGATCATCGGGTTCAATAAATGCTCCAGGGTCAATAAATGCATCATCATCATCACTATCAGTAATGACGTGCTCATCATCATCATTAATAAATGCATCATCATGTGGAAGGCCACCTTTACGTAATCGGTCAAGCATTGACAGGTCATCCGCAGCAGTAACCTCTTCTAGTTCAGGCTCTTATTGTTCTGGCTCAGGGGTGAAGTCAGGTTCACTGTCGCTGTCTACTTCAATGTTCTGGGGTGAAGTAGAGTGCTTCTTGAAATGTTTTTTGGAAAGACGTGTTTCTTGGAAGAATTCTCCTTCATTTTTGTCTGGGTTAATGTGAAGTTCATAATCCTCTTCATTGGGGGGAGGTGGTCTAACACGTTGCGGCACTTCATAAACAACATCCCAACCATTGAGATTTGGATCACTTTGACAGGCCCACGGTAGATAGAAAACTTGGGTTGCATGTTGAGCCATAATATAGACATGGGGAACATCCAAATGGGTCCTTTATTTGATTTCAACTAGCCCTAAGTGTTCATGAGTCCTTCTAGTCTCCTTCAGCTGGAACCAATAACATTTGAAGACTACGACGTTTGTGGGTTTGCACCATAGAATTGAAGTTCATAAATTGCTTCAACTCTTCCATAATACTCGGTATCTCCTTCACCGATAGCAGAGACACAACAATTTGTAGACTTTCGGTCGGCCATAGATAGATCTTTGCCATAGGTACCAAAGCGATACCCGTTGATGTCGTATTTGTCAAATAAATGGACCTTAAAGGTAAAACCATTAGCGACTTGTCTCGGTTCGGCGTCCATTAACTCTGAATTAGCCTACAAGTTTAATACGAAAGGGATTGTTGCATTAGCCACAAATTAGACAAAGAAATGAAATGGTGTAATGGAAATTACCATTTGTTTGAACCAAGAGATGAAACTGGGATAGCCGCCTCCATGCTTTGCCAGAAGCTCATACTCTTCGACGGAATCCTTTTGGATCAACGCTCCATACGAGAATTTGGTGACGTACCGACTGTATCAAATTTATCCGGGAATAAGAGCAGTTCAAAGGAATTAGAAGTTGCGAAACAATGTACCGAGAACTTACTTGATGTACGATCGCACTTCTGTTAGGTTGGTGAAGATATACAATGAAATGATCTGCCATTCTTCGAGATCCAACATTAACGAATTACAAGCACCTGTCGGCGTTCGGGGAACGGGGGTCCCCAGACTTGCCTGCCCACGGCCCACGGCGTGGCTCCTCCAGTGGCCTGGTATGGCCCATCTTCACCAGCAAACACTCAAGACCCTCGCGAGGGGCCAAGCCTCGTGAGGCGGGCAACACAAGACCTCCTCAGGGGCAGCCTCCCTAGGCTGGCTCGCGAGGAGCAGACAGATCAAGGAGAGGGGCACCTCATGAGGTTCCCGTGATGTGAGCCATGACGACCGAGGCCAGGCGGGCACCAGCGGGCGCAGAGTACTGGTTTCCTCTTTGGTGCTAAAGGAGCAGGCACAGGCGAGGAGTCCCGAGGCCTCAGGCAAAGGTTTCCATATCGGTGCAACGATACCAAGACCAGCAGGACGACAGGACGGAGGTCATCGCGGAGCCCACGACGGCGTCACGACCAGAGCCTTTGGCAGGCGAAGACCACCTTTTGTCACGATAGCTTGTACTAGTTGTCCCCCTTCAAATTGGCCGTTGTGGGATCCCTTCCCACCTAATATTTGGGAAGAGGACCAGGGCCTCTATAAATAGGACTAGCCACCACCATCGGAGGCAGCTCATCTTGGATCGGAGCCATTCCATTCGTAGCCACCACACAAGCTCAGCGAGCTCAAGAACACCTCTCCTCAGGAGGCTATTCTTCCCTTGTACTTGTACTTGTTCATCCTCAGCCTACAAGGCAATCCACCACACCACACTGGAGTAGGGTATTACACCACATCGGTGGCCCGAACCAGTATAAACTCTTGTGTCCCTTGTTCTTCGAGATCGACGAGCTGAGCTTTGAGATCGTGGTGAGGGAGTAGGCTAGGGCGAGGGTGAGATCTTCGTGCGCACCCCAGAATTCGAACCTTAAGGGTTTTGCCATAACCCAAAATCCGACATTTGGCGCGCCAGGTAGGGGTGCGCCGAAGCTTTCCTTTCGTCGATCCACGCTCCACCGCTCAACCACGTTCATGGCAGACGCGCGTCGGGCTCGTGCCGAGCGCCGGGCCGCCCTGGCTGCCCGCGTCTCTCAGACAGCCCCTATCGGTGGGCCTCCCCGCCATTCTCCATCACCCGCCGCCAACGCCGCCACCGGCCCGACGGGAAACGAGCAGCAAGCATCTTCGCTGCACCCCTCGGTGCGGCGGGACGGCCGCACCGCTACCCCGTCGCTGACTCCGGCCGGCTCATCATCCCACGCTCGCCGCGTGCCCACGGACGCGCAGGACGCGCTGCTCATGGCACGCGAGCTCCTGCGCTACCGCCCGGTCGACAACCTCTACGAGGACTGGCTGGACCGCATCGCCGAGCTCGTCAGCGCCGCTGAGGGCTCACCTGTCCCGTCTCTCTCGCTACATCGCCCTCCTCCAGCTGTGGGTGATGTGGCCCACTGGGCCCCTCCGCCACCTCCGCACCAAGACGACGCCCTGGCGCCAAGCCGCGCGGCCCCTCGACGCGACCCACCACGCCGAGCGCCCGCACACGAAGAAGGAAGCTGCCAAGAAGTTCCCCGACCGCAAGAAAACACTCCAGCGCTCCCGGCGCCACCGTGACAAGACCGCGTGCCGCCTGTGATGGCGGTGTGCGGGCATCAAGAGCAGGCTCCGCCCCTGCAAAGGGCCCCGGTGGCCACAGCAGGCTGCCGCGCCTTCACTCCGGAGCTGCGTAGCGTCGTCTGGCCAGGCAAGTTCAAGCCAGACCTGCCCCCTCACTACGACGGCACCCCCGACCCTGCGGAGTTCTTGCAGCTCTACAAGCTGAGCATAGAGGCGGCCAACGGCGACGAGAAAGTCATGGCGAATTGGTTCCCCATGGCTCTCAAGGATGGTGCTCGCTCGTGGCTCCTGAACTTGCCCCCGGGGTTGATCTCTTCCTGGGGTGAGATGCGCGACCGCTTCATCGCCAACTTCCAGGGCACTCGCGACCGCCCCCTGGCCGCGGGTGACTTGCGCCGCATCAAACAGCAGCCAGGAGAGACCCAGCAGCTAGGAGAGACCCTGCAGAGAGTACATCCAGCGCTTCAACAACGTTCGCCTCAAGATCCCCAAGGTGACGGACGAGGCCATCATCTCAGCGTTTTCTGATGGCATCCGTGACATCAAGATAAAGGAGGAGCTCGCCATCCACGAGGAGCTATGTACAGCTCTGGAGCTGTTCAACATGGAGACCAAGTGCACAAGAGCTGAGGAAGGGCGCCTTTCCCTCCTCGAGCTCCCTGCTGCCGACCCGGAGGAGAAAAAAGCCAAGGCCAAGGACGGGAAGCGCAAGGGGGTGGCCATGCTCACGGCGGAGCCGGACACGAAGCGTGGACGGGACCACCCCGAGTCGTCCAAGAGCAGACGTCCGTTCTGCGCCTTCCACAACGTACACAGCCACAACACCAACGATTGCCAAGAGATCAGGGCCATCCGAGATGGACGCTTCGGTCAACGACCCAAGCGCAACGACCGGGGCTACGGCCGAGGAGGAGGACGAGGTGGGGGACGCTTTGATGACCGCGGCCCCCGCCAGGAGTGGCGCGACCGGCCTCGCGAGGACCGCTGGCAGGACCAGCCTCGTGAGGGCGCATGGAGGGACCAGCCGGGCGTGGACCGCCCTCAGGGCAACGCTGGTCTCCCTCCACTGCCGCCGCCACCAAGAAGGAACGACGACCACCATCAGGATGAGGGGGCTAGGGGCTTCCAGGACCCGCGCGCTATCGCCTGCATCTTGGGCGGAGCTCAGGCCCTAGCATCTCAGCGCATCTTCAAGCAGTTTGCTCGTGAGGTGAACGCGGCTCTCCCCAGGCTCGAGGCCACGTGTCCGCTCAGGTGGTCCAAGTGCGCCATCACCTTCAGCTCGGCGGACCAGCTCAAATGCGCGGCGACTGCTGGTGCCCTCCCGATGCTTTGCTCGCCCGTCATCAGCAACGTCCAAGTCACCAAGACCCTCATCGACGGCGGCGCAGGGCTCAATGTCCTGTCCGTCGAGACATTCGATAGCCTCCAAGTGATGTACGATCAGCTGCAGCCTACCAAGCCCTTCTCAGGAGTGACCGACGACTCTACCACCCCGATAGGGCAGGTCCGTCTCCCTGTCACCTTCGGCCAGCGCGACAACTACCGCACCGAGCTCATAGACTTCGACGTCGCCGACATCCGCCTGTCGTACAATGCCATCCTTGGGTATCCAGCATCGGCCAAGTTCATGGCAGTGACCCACCACGGCTACAACGTCCTCAAGATGACAGGAAGCGGCGGAATCATCACAGTCCCCTGCGAAGAAAGAGATGCGGTGTGCTCCCTGGAGTGCACATTCCAAGCCACAGCAATCGAAGACCCTGACAGAGAGGGCACCCTGTACCCTCCTGAGGCCATCCCCAAGAAGAAGAAGCAACTACTCCGCACAGGGCCTCAGGAGGGCGGCGTCTCCAGCGGTGCCACCTCAGGATCAGCGCCCGCCCCTCGGGCGCCTCCCTCCCTCACATAGTAAGGTGCGCTCGGCGCCCTCCTCGGGCGAGGCTCGGGGGCTCTCTTCTGGAGGGCCTCAGACCTAGCCAACATCACGAGGGAGGCGCTCGGGCACCACTTGGAGGCGTGCTTTGCTGCACGTTTCCCCCAAGAGGGCACTGGGCAAGGAGCGCCCGGTGCTCAGGAGTTCATCACCAAGGCCACCCAGGAGCTTCAAGAGGCAAGGACCATGCGCGACGACCGCCCACCACCAGGGCAAGGACGGCGGCGGGCTGCGCGTCTGCATCGACATTCCAGGGCTCAACATGGCCGCATCTTAGGAGCGCTTTTGGCCTTCGTGAGTTGGGCGGTGCGAGGGTCCACCTCACAGCTATGTCCGCATGCCATTTGGCCTGCCGAACATAGCAGCCGCCTTCTAGCGCCACCCGCGGAGCATCCTGGCGGCTCAGGAGGCCAGGCATCACGCAGTCCTGGCAGAGATGGCGACGGTCCTTAAGGAACCACCTGAGCCCCTAGAGCCTCCTGAGGCTCAGGGTCCCGGTGGCTCATGAGGAGCGACTCCTTCATCACGCGCCTTCGGCTACCTCAACCCTCCTTCGACAACAGTACCAGGTGACATTTTCCAAGTTTACTCAGCTGGGAGCGCCCCTCGGGCTGCATGATTCCCAGGTCACACGGGCCTGTCCCTGCAGCATGTATCCTTTTTGCATCTTTACCTTACTTCGCCGCGGGCGCCCCTCAGGCTGCATCATCCCCAGGCCGCTCGGGTCCGTCCCAATGTCATGTATCGTTCTTACATCTATCTGAAATAGCTTATCTCCATGCATGGTTTTCCTACGGCTATCGCTTGCTTGATTTCATCTCGCGACATCCCGCGTTGCGGACCGATCTCCTGTTTACCTTGTGGCGAAAACTCCGCATACCGGCACGGCGCTTGTCCTCGGGTCCGTCCCTGCAACGCTGATAAATCTGAGAGATCGAGCTCTGGCTCACGGCCCGCTCCGCGCACGTCACCTCACCAGATCCTCATTGCCTTCATTTTCTTGCGGAACAATCGGTGGCCGGGTAACCAGCACGATCGCGGACTATGCTCCCTTTCCAGCTAACCTACAGGAACCTCCTGAGGATGATAGCGGACGTTACCGTGGGCTCCTTCTTTCCCCATGCAATTCGCTTGCGCGTTAAAAGCGGGGGCACCTGAGCATCACGCCTCAGGAGCTCTTACTGGCTCTCCAGCCCTCACCCCTGGCCTTGACCATGGCATCGCGACCTGGCATACCAGCGGCGGCTGAGCTCGCTCGAGGGCCGGGACCCGAGGACGTAGACCACACGGAAGAGCGTGGTAAAGGAGGGAAAGCTCGCACGGGCCTAGCCCGGCTACACTATGGCCATCGACGCATGAGCCTGGCGTAGCACTAGGAA
Organism: Thinopyrum obtusiflorum; assembly: GCA_036873465.1. Classification (NCBI taxonomy): domain Eukaryota; kingdom Viridiplantae; phylum Streptophyta; class Magnoliopsida; order Poales; family Poaceae; genus Thinopyrum; species Thinopyrum obtusiflorum. The sequence goes on along the minus strand of JAAAWM010010833.1, from coordinate 38,943 downwards.
TCAACTATGAACTGCTAAGATAAGTCTCGCACTCGGGTCAGCCCAGCGTTGCGGCCTAGGATTCCTATCTCTTGCAGCCTTGCTACGGCGACGCCACCTTCCTTTCCTACCCTTAGGTAGCTGCTTGCACGCTAAAGGGGGCCACTTGAGCATCGCGCCTCAGGTGCTCTCACTGGACCTCGGGCCGCTCACCTCCTGGCCTTGACCACGGCAGCGTGACCTGGCATACCAGCGACGGCTGCAGCCTGCCTAGGGACTGGGACCTGTCGGCGTAGAGCACAAAGCTACCGCGATGTCGAAAAGGGGGGACTGAGCCGAAGCAAGACATGCAGTAGTAAATCTTCATAATTAGGATGATATCAACAAAAGGCACTACAAATCCTTTACACACCCCCACGGGGTTCATCCCGATTCCTCGCAGGGAATAAAAGAAGGAGGTTTCCAGGAGCCCTATCTACAAGCGTCAGCACCGCCGACGCCATCATCAACAGTGGGCCACAGGAGGCCGACGCCAACCCCATCCAGATCAGCGACGGTGGCGGGCGGACGCTGCTACTGCGCTCCGGGCACGATGAGAGCTCAGGGGCACGTATCTGTCATCGCTCGTCTTCGAAGTCTCATAGGGCTCAGGAGAGTCGCTGGACTCCCAAGCGCCATCGCTGCTGCTGGAGGAACCGCTGGTGAGGCCAGCAGCTGGCCCGGCTCCCGCCGCTTTGTCATCCCGATGACCCCCTCCAGGGCAGCACTCCGGGCAGCGGCCTTCCACGTCGAAGACCTTGAAGAACATCGTGGAGGCGCCGTCTTATTCAAAGTGGATGGCGAGGGCACCCTCCGCACGGCAGACTCAAGCGACCTCACCCCATCCGCGAGTCATGAAGATCTTGCCTGGAGAGATAGCCTGAACCTCCGCCCCCATCGCCGGGGCATCGCACTCGGCGTGCTGCAGCCACAGCTCGAGGGGACCCCTCGCGGCATCTCAGCAGAGAAGAACGATGGGAAGCAAATCCAAGAGCGCGGGGGCATCGCCGCCCACACCACCAGTTCGCACGAAGAGACCTCGGCGTGGGTTCCTGGGGCGACGGCGCGCGCCACCACGGCGCGGCGACCACGGCTGCGGCGTGGACGGCGTTGGTTGCCGCCTCCTCCTCCGGGGCCCTTGGCCCAGGCGTACAAAGGCAGTGGATACCCGGGGGGAGGCCGCTCATACCAAGGCCTCGTCACCTCCGGCCTCACGATGACGTCGCGGTAGCGGGCCAACCTCTTCTTCGGCGGAAGTGGCCCCGGCTTGTCGCAGGGGGGTTTTCCCTTCTCGGCGGCCAAGAATCTCCGTATCGACGCCATGGTTGTCGCTGCTAGCAGTGAGGCAAGGAAGAAGAAACAAGCGGAACGGGAGGAGATGTGCGACGGGGGCTCTACCCCCTCCCCATTTATAGCAGGAGAAGGCCAACCGGCGACCCCCACGATCACAGGTAATGATCGTTTTTCTGCATGCACCAGGGACTCGTCAAGTAGGGCAGCTGCAGAGGCAGCGTGGGGAAGCGGAGACGCCCACGTCCCATCAGTTGCCACGCATCAATCATGGCCGCAGGCGGTTGGGGCCCGCGGCGCTCCACACTTGCCCCTTGGCTTTGCCTCAAAGCCAAGTCCGAGCGCGCCTTGGGCCCGGGGGCTACTGTCGGCGTTCTGCGAACGGGGGTCCCCAGACTTGCCTGCCCGCGGCCCACGGCGTGGCTCCTCCAGCAGCCTGGTATGACCCATCTCCACCAGCAAACACTCAAGACCCTCGCGAGGGGCCAAGCCTCGTGAGGCGGGCGACACAAGACCTCCTCAGGGGCAGCCTCCCTAGGCTGGCGCACGAGGAGCAGAGAGATCAAGGCGAGGGGCACCTCGCGAGGTTCCCGTGACATGAGCCATGGTGACCGAGGCCAGGCGGGCGCCAGCGGGCGCAGAGTACTGGTTTCCTCTTCGGTGCTAAAGGAGCAGGCGCAGGCGAGGAGTCCCGAGGCCTCAGGCAAATGTTTCCATATCGGTGCAACGAGACCAAGACCAGCAGGACGGCAGGACGGAGGTCATCGCGGATCCCACGATGGTGTCACCACCAGAGCCTTTGGCAGGATAAGACCACCTATTGTCAGGATAGCTTGTACTAGTTGTCCGCCTTCATATTGGCCGTTGTGGGATCCCTTCCCGCCTAATATTTGGAAAGAGGACCAGGGCCTGTATAAATAGGACTAGCCACCACCATCGGAGGCAGCTCATCTTGGATCGGAGCCATTCCATCCGTAGCCACCACATAAGCTCACCGAGCTCAAGAACACCTCTCCTTAGGAGGTTGATCTTCCCTTGTACTTGTACTTGTTCATCCTCAGCCTACAAGGCAATCCACCACACCACACTGGAGTAGGGTATTACGCCACATCGGTGGCCCGAACCAGTATAAACTCTTGTGTCCCTTGTTCTTCGAGTTCGACGAGCTGAGCTTTGAGATCGTGGTGAGGGAGTGAGCTAGGGGAGGGAGAGATCTTCGTGCGCACCCCAGAGTTTGAACCTTAAGGGTTTTGCCTGAACCCGAAATCCGACAGCACCGACTAGTGCGAGATCCCCTTTGAATAGGCTGAGGTTGGATCCACCCTTTTTAGGGTCGTCAGCATTGTACCGAGGCTTCGGATTATGCAAATGACGATTTTTGGCTTCGTAGTGTGCTGTCACGAAGTTTGCCGCCTCCTCAGTAATGAATGCCTCAGCCATCGATGCTTCAATTCTACGTTTATTTTTACATTTTGCTCGTAGCGTCTTCTGCATCCTCTCAGTTGCGTAGCACCAACGTTTTTGCATGCCCCCCCAATCTTGCCTTGGTTGGGAGATGCAAAATCAAGTGCTGCATTGGATTAAAGAAGTCCGGCAGAAAGATCTTCTCTAACTTGCAGATCAACTCCGGCGCCAACTCGTCCATTTCTTCTAGCAGGCCAGGTGATAGTTCTTTCGCACAAAGAACACGAAAGAAATAGCTCAACTCTACCAGTACTAGCCATTCGTCCTCAGGGATGAAGCCACGCAACATCACCGGCATTACCCGCTCAATCCATATGTGCCAATCATGACTCTTGAGACCAAATATCTTCAATTTATCAAGACTCGCTCCCCTCTTTAGATTCACTGCATACCCATCAGGAAACATCAACTGCAGTTGCACCCACAAGATAATTTCCCTCATAGCTAGCCTTCCAAGATTGAACCATGCCTTTCGCTTCATCTAGTTCTGCTTTCCTTTCGGTTCTTTCATGTTTTGTAATGGCCTATCACCTAGCGCCTCTAAATCGACTCTAGCCTTAGTATTATCCTTTGACTTCCCATCTATGCTGAACAATGTACGAAAAAGTGCCTCGGCGATATTCTTCTCAGTGTGCATCACGTTGATGTTGTGTGGGCAAAGGAGGTCTTTGAAGTAGGGTAGATCCCACAAGCATGTCTTGTGAGTGCAGGCGTGTTTCGAATTATACCCCTTGAAATACCCTGGATGCTCTGGATCTGGCTCAAGAGCATTTAACTGATCCAGGGTCTCTTGGCCTGTTAACGCAGGTGGTGGAGAGTTTTTGACAACTCTACCTCTGATGAAGTTCTTCTTGTCTTTCCTGAACTTATGGCGAGGATCCAGGAACTGTCTATGCATGTCGAAGAAAGAAAACTTGTGACCGGCCTGAAGCCAATGAAACTCAAGAGCTCGCTTGCATGTTGGGCACGGGAACCTTCCATGCACACACCAGCCAATGAATAGTGCATAGCCGGCAAGTCATCCGTCGAGTACATGTACCAGACACGCATTATGAAGTTCCGTTTGCTAAAGGCGTCGTATGTCTTGTACCCATTATCCCAGGCTTCTTGCAATTCGTCCTTCAGTGGCTGCATGTACACATTCATATTCTTCCCCGGATAGTTGGGCCCTGGAATTATCAATGTCAGGAAAATGTTCTTTCTTTGCATAATCTGTCCGGGGGGGAGATTGAGTGGAAAGACAAATACGGGCCAACAACTGTGTTGGGCTGCTGTCAGACCAAACACACTGAACCCATCCGTGCTGATGCCGACTCGAGGATGCCTCGGATCTGCCGCTTTGTCATCATGTAATGCATCGAAGCTCTTCCATGCTTCACCGTCCAATGTGTGCACCATCATCAGCTTCCCATCTGCATCTAGTTGGGTTCTTTTGCCCGTTTTGTGCCATGTCATCTGTCTGGCCATCTCTTCAACCATGAAAAGACGTTGAAGTCTTGGTATGATTGGCATATACCGAAGAGCATTAACGGGGATTTTGGTCTGCGTCTTCTCACCCATACCATTGTCTACAACAACATACCTGAATGACTTTCAAATGGGACAATAGTTCAAGTCCGCATACTGAAGCCTAAATAAGGCACATCCTTTCTCACAGGCATGTATCTTCTCATAGGGCATCTTAAGAGCACGGAGGATTTTGTCTGGCCGGTACAGGTTTGTAGGTAGTACATGGCCTTTGGGTAGAAAATGTCCAAATACTGTCATCATTGCATCGTAGCATTCTCTACCCAAGTTGAATTGAGCCTTCGGAGCCATTATTTGTGAGATGGCATCCAGCTGACAAAGCTCAGTGTGCTTGTGGAGAGGACGTTTTGAAGACTCCAACATTTCATTGAAGGCCTTTGCAGATTCCTCCATCTCATCGTCCGAGTCCCGAGCATTATCAAAGTCTTGCACCATGTCTTGCATCCCGGTACCATGCTCGTCGGTGCGACGATGAAGCACCTCAGCTCTGGCACGTTGGGCAGACTCACCATGAAATGTCCACACCGTATAATCTGGCATAAAACCCCTCTTCTGTAGGTGTTTGCCCATTTCATCCTCTATCCTTTTGTGCCAATTGTTGCACCCGGCACAGGTGCACCATGTTGTCCTATGGCCATTTGCAAATGCAGCTCTCAGAAACCCCTTGGTTATTGTTAATCATTCAATGGTCATGTCTTTCTGACTAGTGTGACCGGTGTACATCCACGCACGATCAGTCATCTTGCCTAGCTACTGGACACATAAGAAATATATATACAAATCAGCATGTATATATTCATCAGTTAATGGAGTTTGTCACTTTTATTACATCCATGCAACCTAGATGCTAATAGTTAAAGATAGGTCCTAATCCCACCCAAGTATGTGTAGACTGGGTTTGTTTTCCCATGCTTTGCTTTGGATCCATCGCAAAATTTCGGCAGCACCTCCCCGCTGTTCTCCTGGTACACGTCTCGGCAATAGGCAGAGAGGATGTGTACCCGGAGAACAACAGGGAGGCACTGACAAAATTCTGCATCGGACCCGGAGCAGAGCATGTGGGAAAACGAACCCAATCTACATATACTCAGGCTGTCCATGCATAACATTGGACAATTTGAAAGAATCACAGTTATAAATATGGAAATGCATGCATATTTATAGATGTAACCCTTTCGAACGGGAGACGCATAGTGGTCATGCATACTGATGATTGAAGACACCTATAGCTAGAAAGTTTCATCGGCACGAAGACCAGAACAAAGCAAATGAAGGGAGGAGGAGATGTCATTTCTGCTCACCCACGAATGCAGGGGCGGAACTTGTCGAGCACTAGACCCTCGCAGCGATGAAAAAACATGTGGCGCTCGACGTTGAACACTAGATACACATCCCACAAGTGAAGCCAGCGTCCCGCAACAATAGTTCTGGTGGCCGATGACGGTCGAACACCTTGGCGAATTTGTCTGGTAGCCTTTGCGATGAGGATTACAGCCAAGTTTTGAAAGTTCAATCAACCAAACCGACTTGAGTCAGTTTGGGTGTTTCAAGTTTCAACACTTCGCTTTTAATCGTCATCGCAGAGGCTGCAAGACAAATTCGCAATGGTCTTCGACCGCCATCGACGCTGAGAACTGTTGTTGTGGGACGCCGGACACCGGCGTCACTTGTGGGACGTGGATGTAGTGTTTGACACCAACGGCCACATGTATCTCGCACCGACGATACTTGCTATTTAGGGTTCCATCGACACCGAGGAACCCCCTAACCCGCTCGACCCGGTTTCGTCGGTGATGCACCCCTAATCTTCTTCTTCCTCCTCATCCTCCTCCTCTTCTTCTTCCACCTCTTCTTCTTCCTCCTCTTCTTCTTCCTCCTCTTCTTCTTCTTCCTCTTCTCCTTCTTCTTCTTCTTCTTCTTCTTCTTCTTCTTCTTCTTCTTCTTTTTTCATCTTTCTTCTTTCTTCTTAACATAAACTAAACCTAATAAACTTAACCTAAACTAAACTAAATCTAAGCCTAAAAAACAGAAACAAAACCTAAACTAAACCTAAACTAAACCAAGCCTAAATTAAACTAAACCTAATGAAACTTAATCTAAAAAAATAGAAAAAAAGAGGGATGTCTCACCTTCAGGCGCGGCACGGGTTGCCTGGGATGGAGGAGGGGGCGCCGGAGTGGCGGGGCGGGGCGGCCGGGGCGGCCGAGGCGGCTCGGGGCGGCAGGGCGAGGTGCCGGGGCGGCGGGGCGAGGCGCCGGGGCGGCCGGGGCAGCTCGGGCATGGGGCGGCGGCATGGGTGTGATGAGGGAGGGAGAGAGAGAGAGAGGGACGTGGGGCTGGCAGCTTTTTAGTTTAGGTCATAGCTCTTTGCTGTCTGCTAGCGGACGGCAAATAGCCTAGCTAACGGAGGTTAGTTGGCCACTTTCTTTGCCGTCCGCTAGCGGACGACAAAAGAAGTGGCCGTTAGTTGGCCCTCGCTAGTACGCCACCCTCCCTCTTAGCCGTCTGCTAGCTGACGGCAGAGTTTCTATGTCGTCAGCTAGCGGACGGCAATGAGGTAGCTGACGGCAAACATTATCTTTGACGTCAGCTTCTTCTTTGCCGTCTGTTTTCCTTAACCTGATGGCAAAGACCTTCTTGGCCATGAGCTAGCGGACGGCAAAGAGCCGGCTGATGGCAAAGATCCTGATTCCAGTAGTGAAGCAAAACTCATATCATGTGATGAATAAAAATATAGCTCTGAGTAATTTCCTGATGGTTGGTAGAAGAAAGAGGGGATGCCATCCGGGGCATCCCCAATCTTAGAGTCCTGGGTGTCCTTGAATATTACCTTGGGGTGCCTTGTACATCCCAAGCTTAGGGTCTTGCCAGTCCTTATTCCTTCATCCATCATGATCTCACTCAAAACATGAAAACTTCAGCACACAAAACTCAATAGAAAACTCATGAGATCCGTTAGTATACAAGCAAATCATAAACTTTTGGTACTGTTATAAACCCATTCATATTTTATTATTACATAATACCTAATGCATTCTAACTTCACCATGACTTATACCCCCCGATACAATTCATCGATCAATTACAACAAGCAAACAATGCAACGAAAACATAATCTGTCAAAAATAGAACAATCTGTAATGATCTGGCTACTGGGTACAAAAGTTTGTATATAATTAAGACAACGTGGGCAATTTGTATATCAATCATGTGTAAAAATTTTGGAATTTTATCTCATTCCAGTGAATTTAAACAATTCTGCTACTAGGTACAAAAGTTTCTATTTTCTCACAAAATTAAATCAACCATCAACCAAATCATCCCAAAGGATTTACATGGCACAAACACTAATTTAAACACAAAAACACAACCATAATAGTAGAATAATTGCGTGTACACACAAAAAATAGAAAAGAAATAATAAAAATAATGATAAATATTGGGTTGCCTCCCAACAAGCACTATTGTTTTATGCCCCTAGCTAAGCATAATGCATAGTTTCAAGTGTTGTCATCCTTTGTCTTAATGGCCCTAGCAACTCCTATTTCACTCTCTTTGCCATTACTAATAATATGAACTAGGTGATCAAGCTTGGTGCTAAGGATTTTTATTTCTTTCAAAACACAAGGAGCAACCTTTTGTTCTAAAGCATCAAATCTCCTATTATGTGACACCACATTAGTATTTATTTTAGAAGCAAGATTGAATATTCCTCGAAAGTTGGAATCCATACTAGATTTAGTTTCTTTTATTAGCTCAGTTTGACGATAGCTTACTAGAATGGCAGGCTCAATAGTTTCAACTTTCGGTTGTCCAATTATGCTTTTCATCTTTTCATAGGTGTCAAAGGCATTATTTCCAAGGAAATCATTTTCAAATTTAGAATCCAAGACACGTCTATGAACAAGAGGTAGACCAACATAAAAACTTTCTAAGGAGCAATTTAACATGAATCTTAGGCTTAGCTCTCATTTGTATTTCTAATAATCTATCCCAAGCTTCTTTTAAAGATTCATCATTAGAATGCTTGAAATCTAAAGTTGTTGAACCTTCTCCTAGGTAAGGAGGGGAAGGCATATCGGGAGAAGAGCTAGCCATAACAATAAAGCAAGTCAAACAAGAAAAAAGGCAAACGAAAAACATTTGTGTTTTTTGAGAAAATGCTTTAGAAGTGGGGGAGATGAAAAGGAGAGGTGTCGTGGTTTTGTCATGGCAGATGCCCTAGTGAAAGGACTTAGGTGTGGAGCCATCACAACATAGGTTAGCTTAAAGGGGTTGAACGTGACAAAGGAGAAAAGGGTTTACCCAGGTTCGACCCCTCGTGATGCGGTAAAAGCCTACTTCCTGGTTCTAGTTGTATTTCTTGAGTTTTGATTACAAGGGAGCGAACACGCTTGACCTAGTTATCGATTGGTTGTTTCTTGAGTTAACCCACTGTCGGGTCTCGCCTTTTTATACATAGGTCGAGGTCCGGCGGTTTACAAGAGTCCAGGTCAGGTCACACAACGTAACCGACTCTGGTTCTAATTCCCTTGTCTTACAGAGCAAGTCATCATCAGGCAGCTCACACCTTCGGGTCTTGAGTCCCCTCCGGGTCTTGGGCCTCCAATAAGCCTGTTTATGAACCACCGCCTTCATATCTTGTCTTCTCGTGCCTCTTGGGCCCCTTGCTATAAGTTTCCAATTGTGTAACCCGGCCCTTCCTGGGCGGGTCACACCGCGGGGTTATATCCCCAACATTAGGCCCCAGATTGATTTGAACCTGTTCATGTCAATCTTCATCCTTTGGTTGGCGAATCTATTAAATCTTTCAATATTTAACCTAACAAACTTCCTTGACCCGCCATGACGAAAAGTGACGTCATGTCATTAATCTTAGAAAAAATGCTATGACATCACAACGGATCTTTGCATTAATCGGCCATCTTGAGAATCGACGCGCCTCTTTGTTGAGATAATGATCATGCCTCCTTGATTTCTGTGCCTGCCATTTTACTGTTCACTTTTTCCCTTATAAATATGCACGGGGGGTCATTTTTCACTTTTACACCGTCCCTCTCTCTTCTTCGTCTTCCTTGCGCTGACCGCTGCCGCACAAGCTTTGCCGCCACCGTCGACCTTCACCAACAGCTCCAACCTGGCCGTTGCGTCAACCTTACTTTGACCAGAGATCGCGGCGCCCCTCCACTGCTCATCAGCACTACCAGGTACTCGCTTCTCCTCACTTCCAATCTGCTTTAGGTTGCCCTAGTTTGTTGGTGGACGCTGTGTTCATCCAAGTTCGTCATATTTTTTCCATCTACGCTTAGCTCAATCCAAAGCAGTACTGAAGTTGTGCGGTAGCGGTTCTAGCATCTGCTTCCAATCATAGATGTATCACCTCTTAATAAGATTCATTCCCATCTCACATCTTTTTCCACTGCCATATTTAGGTTTAGTAAATATTCATCCTTTTCTGAACTGCCGTAGGTCCGTAAATATAATTGCAAGCTTGTGAAATCTGTTTGTTCCACAATTTAGCAAAATTTCAACAACATTGGACTCCGTCGTTCATTGTTCAGGTGACTTAAGTAATAACCTTTGTAACCTGCCAGAACTTTAGCCGGCTTAATCATCCTTTATAACTTGTCAAGAAATCCAGAACTTGGTATGACCCGCCGACAATGTTGGCCGTCTTATATTTATCAACTTAACCATGAACTTGTGATTCTCTAGAAAAAAGTTGGCTTATATATGAATTCTATAACCATTAAGCAGTTCATCAACATCACATTAAACCACCACCTCTTATGCTCAGGCCACAGCTTGTCAAAAATGACTAAGTCCACCACCTCCTGTGACTGGGTTGCTTCTACAATCACTGAGCAATCTCTCAAAGAATATGTTGAGATGGGTGTTTTACCAGCGAAAGACATCATCCACTGGCAGGTTCCAGGAGCTGAAGTTCCCCCTCAGCCTAAAGAAGGCGAGGTTATGGTCTTTGCAGATCATCTCCTCCGTGGTTTCTCCCCACCAGTGTCAAAATTCTTTCGAGACGTTCTGAACTTCTACTAGCTGCACCCCCAAGATATCGGCCCCAACTCTATTTACAATATTTGCAACTTCCAAGTTTTCTGTGAGGTGTACCTTCAAGAGGAGCCCAGCGTTGATTTATTCAGAGAATATTATTACATGAACCGCTAGACCGAGATGACAGGCGGACCTAGCCTTGAACTTGGCGAGATTTCAATCCAGAGGCGGAGGGACGTTCACTACTCCAGGAAGCTGCTAACGCGACACTACGATCAGAGACCCTTTGACGAAACTGTGTGCGATTCATTAATAAAAAATGGGGATGTAAAAAAATAGTCAAAAAAGGTGCAAAACATTTGCGATGGCGGAGCCATCAAAGACGGTTCAAATTTTAGTTGCGTGTACGATTCAGGGCACACGGTTAACCCGTTCGAACTGTTTGCGATGAGGCAGAACAACAGAAACGGGCAGCCATATCAATGTGTGTACGATAAACGGCATACAGTTCACTCCGATGTACTGTTTGCTATTAGGGAGTGCAACATAAACGGTTAGCCAGATCAAGGTGTGTGTGATATAGGGCATACGGTTCATTCGGACGAACTATTTTCTGTTAGCGAACGCAACAGAAACGGTTCAACTTAACAAGATGTGTGTGATACATGGCAAACAGCCGACTCGGATGAACTGTTTGCGATGAGAAATTACAACACAGACGGTTAATACAGTTAGTTCGTGTGCGATTCTGTGTGTACAAAAAACTTTGAAAAATGCAAACTAGTTGCTTGCGGTGGCTAGGAGTATCGCACACGATGCGTCCGCGAGTACCCGTGTGCGATGATTAGTAAGTTACACATACATTTCCTTATGTTAACACTTGTGTGATAAATAACACGTGGCACCAGATATGGTATTCGGGTTGTGTGTGTGCTCCACTTAGTCTTCCCGCGCTCCAGCGAATGCTTCCCGCGCTCCACATGGGTTAATTGTAAAATCCATGCCTATTCCCTCACCGGTTTCCCTCCACCAGCTAATGGCTTGCTGCATATAACCCAGGCGGCAACGCACCGCTTCGACACTCTGCGAAGATCTAGTCCTCACCCATCTACCATTAGTTATTCCAAGCATGCCAGGAAACAACCAAAGCTTCGACGTCGACGCCTACGTGCGTTACATCTTCGGCATGGTGAACGAGCCGGAGCAGGTTAGGGAGCAAGAGCTTCATCGGCCGGTGCAGGCACCATGGCCCATCGGCAGCGATATCGGTGTCACAGTCCTTGGGAGCACAATCGACATATTGTAGAGGAGGTGTGATGAGCAGTTTGCCATCCACCGTGCAAAAGATCCAGAGCTGCTCGGCGGCATGATCGATGACCCACCCGAAGAGCCACCGTCACCAGTGCTCATTGAGAGCCTGATGCCCCGCAAGGAATGGGCAAAGGACCTCTGTGATTCAGTCAAGACAAAGGCAGCCTGCGGCTTCATCATTGCCCGCAGCGGCCGTGTCAACCTCGATCCCGATGATGTGGTGGCCAGGCTCGAGCGCATCCTTGGCGGAGTTGACGCCCCGACGAAGTAGAACATCGCCAACGTGATATCTTGAGGATGCAGATGGTCGACGAAATTTGCTACCAGGCCAGAGACATGGAAATGGAGCAGATCTGCAGAGTTGTCATGCGCGCGATTGCACGCTGTCAAGCTCTTCTGGAAGAGGCCCAGCAGACCCAAGAGCCTCCCAACGCCAGCAGCTCCGTAGGCGGAGGCGGGTCGGGACACTTGGAGTGAACGGCCGCAAGGGTGCTATGCTAATCATGGAGTCCGAGAAGACCATCGTCGGAAGGCCGCCAGCTCAGCCTTTTAGCTTATATTTTATTATAATTGTATGCATATGTAGGTCATGAGTGTTCTGGGCCTTGCCGCATTTGGCATTTTAAATTATCCTGAATAGGTAAGACAATTATTAACCGTTGCCATTGTAACTTTGCCTCAACGACAAGCAGAGCGCGCGCAGGGACGCCAGAGCGGAGCGCGCCGCGGCCGCCTCAACGGCGAGCAACCACGTGGTCAACCTTCTGCCATCAATAAATTTTGACCTTGTTTCTCGTCACATTGCTGATTACAACGCAATAAGTAATTGCAAATCTGTTCACACCGATCAAACTAATATGTGTTCACACTTAGCACCGGGCTATAAAAATTACCCACTCAAAAATTACTTCACAGTTCCTCTCCTCATCACCCACAAAACTGGTTTTTTCTGTCAAGTCGTTCCGCCATGACCGGTAGGAGGAGTTTAGGGTGGACATATAACCAGGCAGCAAAGACAAAGGCCGCGGAAGCACTAGAGAGGTCCCGCCACGAAGCCGCAGCCGCAGCAGAGATGTCCCGGCGCGCCGCGGAGCCCTCGAACGAGCTCTCACGGGCACGCGAGGGCTCTCACAAGCGCATTCGCGGCGTCGGCCATCATGACAAGCCGGCGTTCCCGAAGTCCTTCGCTGGTGATGACGACATTCTTGCTGGCGTCACTACGCAGCAAGAGCTGGTCGACGGCTTGATGAAGCTGCTCAAGATCAGCGATGCCTCGGTTGATAAGGCGACCAGCCTCATCGAGCAACTCATGGGTGACAATGCGAAACTCCTCAAGTTGGTCGCCGAGAAGGAGGAGGAGGCCGCCGGCTAGAAGATGCTGCATGAGCAGAGCAGTGCCTCGGAGATGACGCTGAAAGCGGTCGTCGAGGAACTGATGGGTGGCTTGAGGAAGCTCCGGATTGAGCCCGAGCAGGAGGTGGAGGAATCCGTGGCTGCTTTCAAGCAAAGTTGTGAGGAATTGAAGAAGGATCTGGAGGATTTCACCGCCCGGCGATCCATCGACGAGTAGAGATAGTAGCGACCCAGATCATTGTCTGCAATTTCCTTCTTCTCTTGCCCCCGTGTCTTCCGGGCTTTGCCGCATGTGGCATTTTAAATTATCCGGAATATGTAAGACAATTATTATCTGCGCCATTGTAAATTTGTCGTCGTATTATCCGTTACCATTTTATTTGTGGTCGTATTACCCGTTGCCCCATGTGGCAATTTAAATTAGGCCGGAATACGAGTTGAAAACATGAACAAAACAAATGCTGCCATGGGATCACAAGCAAACACCCTCCGTCCAGGTGCTTTAATTAACCCATAAATGGAGAAGTTGTGAGCAAGGCGGGCGGCGGCTGGTGCGGGGAGGTCAAACAGCTCGCTTCCCGGTGAGCATGGGCGGCCTTGCTACTCGCATGTGTCCCGTCGAGCCTGCGAGGTGGACAGGATGCACGCGTCCTGTCGAGCCTGCGAGGTGGACAGGATGCATGCGTCCCGTCGAGCCTGCGCGGCGGACCGCTCGCACGCGTCCCGTCGAGTCTGGACGTCGGACTTCTCGCGCTCGTCCCGTCTAATCAAACAGCTGCACGCACGCCACCGAGTATGGTTAAATTTCGACACGGTTAATATAATACAACCATTTGCGATATTAACGTGTTAGCTTTTTGTTTCAAAAAGGACTTTGTTGGCTACTAATGTGTGCGCCTCTTCTCAAACTCGACGATTTTTTTACCACGACATATATGTGCCATGTCATGAAACCATGCCAAGTTTCATGTTTTTTGGGTTACTTTTTGATTTACTGGGATTTAAAAACCGAGATTCTCAATGTTTCAGGATGACGACAAATTTGTAATTCATTCCCATTACTTAAATGAGACCTAAACATGCACCCAATGACACATGTATGATTTCCCACCCATTTTGCTTCACTGGAGCACGTGGTTGTAGTTCAAATTTGAATTATGGACTACATTAAATGCATAGAAAACTTAGTAATTAGTAATATATATACAATGGCCAAACGAACCCTGAACAGTTTCAAATTTCAGCCCGGCACTTCTGTTATTCTATGTTGCCTATAGAAAACAAAGTTCAAGGCGAGAAGAGGCAGCAGTTATTGTTTCACCCACAAGAGGGGCATGTTCCCTACCAGAACCACGAGGGTTGTGACAGGCTCCAGTTTGTAAAAGGCTTGTAATATAGCTTCGCCCAAATTGGACAATTCTATGTACCATGTAGTGACACCATGCCAAGTTTCATGATTTCCTGGTGAGTTTTGGATTTATAGAGATTTGAAAACCGAGATTCGCAATGTTTGTGGCCAAGCCAGGACGGCGAGACAGTTGAATTAGTTCCCATTCGTTCCATGGGACCTAAACATGCACCCCAAGGAAACATGTACGATTTTTCTAGCCATTTTGGTGCACTGGAGTATGTATTTGTAGTTTGGATTTGAATTATGGACATTAAATGCCTAGAAAACTCAATTAATGAATAAAAAAGGTCAAACAAACCCTGAATAATTTCAAAGTGCAGCACAAATCTCCAGTTGTTCCGTGTCACATGTAGAAGAAAATACGAGGCTAGAAGAGGGAGTGATTATCGTTTGGCCCACAAGGGGACACGTTTCCCTATCGAAACCACGAGGGTTCTTGCGACAGGCTCCGGTTTGTAAGAGGTTTGTAATAAAGATTGGCCCAAATTGGCAATGTTTTTACCATGACATATATGTGCCATGACGTGACACCATGCCACCTTTGATGACTTTCTGGTGAGTTTAGGATTTATGGGGACTTAAAAACCGAGATTCGAAATGTTTGAGGACGAGCCAGGACACCGGTATAGTTGTAATTCATTCCCATTCCTGGCATGAGACCTAAACATGCACCCAAGGACACATGTATAATTTTTATAGCCATTTTGGTGAACTGGAGCATGTATTTGTAGTTCAGATTTGAATTATGGACATTAAATGCCTAGGAAACTCAATTAGTGTATAAAAAGTCCAAACGAACCCTAAATAAGTTTAAATTTCAGCACGGATATCATGTCGTTCCATGTTGCCCGTGGAAGAAAATACAAGGCGAAAAGAGGCAGTGATTACATTTCGCCCACAAGGGGAACACGTTTCCCTATCGGAACCACGAGGCTTCTTTGAGAGAAGCTCCGGTTTTTGTAAGAGGTTTGTAATAAAGCTTGGCCCAAATTGGACAATGTTTTTACCACGACATATATGTGCCATGACATGACACCATGCCACCTTTGAAGACTTTCTGGTGAGTTTAGGATTTATGGGGACTTAAAAACCGAGATTTGAAATGTTTGAGGACGAGCCATGACACTGGTACGGTTGTAATTCGTTCCCATTCCTGGCATGGGACCTAAACATGCACCCAAGGACACATGTATAATTTTTCTATCCATTTTGGTGAAGTGGAGCATGTATTTGTGGTTCAGATTTGAATTATGGACATCAAATGCCTAGGAAACTTAATTAGTGTATAAAAAGGCCAAACGAACCCTGAATAAGTTTATATTTCAGCACGGATATCATGTCGTTCCATGTTGCCCGTAGAAGAAAATACAAGGCGAAAAGAGGCAATGATTACGTTTCGCCCACAAGGGGGACACGTTTCCCTATCGGAACCACGAGGCTTCTTTGAGAGAAGCTCCGGTTTGTAATAGGCTTGTAATAAAACTTGCGCCACAATGGACGAAAAAAATTCCTCGACATATAAGTGCCATGTCGTGACACCATGCCAGGTTTCACGATTTTCGGCTTAGTTTTGGATTTATGGGGATTTAAAAACCGAGATTCTTCTCACGAAATGATTTCAAATAGCACATGGTTCACTCACGAAAGCCGATATTCAATGAAAACTTCGTGGAAACCATATTTTAAAGTTTCATAAAAATCTGAAAAAAAAATGTGGGATGTTAAGAAGGTGATGTTTTATTGCGATACAAAATTTCAAGTTGAAAAACATTACGAGATGTGAGCTATGAAAAAGACAAATTCAGCTTTGAATAGTGACATTACTATTCAACACTATTCAACGCTGATTTTGTCTTTTTCATAGCTCACATCTTCTAATGTGTTTCAACTTGAAAATTTGTGTGGCAATAAAACATCATCCTCTTAACATCCCGCATTTTTTTCCTTTTTTTAAAACTTCAAAACATATTTTTCTCGTGGTTTTCACCGGTTTCCACCGAATGTTGGTTTCCGTATGATATTCTCCCCCCCCACCCCCCCCCCCCCCCCCCCCCCCCCCCCCCCCCCCCCCCCCCCCCCCCCCCCCCCCCCCCCCCCCCCCCCCCCCCCCCCCCCCCCCCCCCCCCCCCCCCCCCCCCCTGCTTGCGTTTTGAGGTTTGTGCATTATGCTTAAGTTCAACCATGGAGTCTTCGCACTGTGTGCATGCGTCGTGTAGCTCTCGCTTCCTTCTCTACTAGGTTTTCATTCAAAACAGGCTACCATTTCTCGCCACTCCTCTCATCGGTTTCCCGCCTCTTTTCCCATCGTTTTCCCGCTACCAGTGTCAGTGCTCATGGAAGGCTAGCGGCGACACACCGGCCATGTAAAATATCCCACACAGTTTCTAAAAGCACAAATGTGTGTGATAGGAGGGAGTAGGTCCCATAGGGTGACCAGCGTGAAACGCCTTAAAGGCAAGGAGGCAATTCTTAACAGCAAGGGCCAGCTTCCCATCCACTAGCCTAGTGGAATAGAACGCAGAAGTTAAGCATGCTCGGGCTGGAGTAGTCCAAGGATGGGTGACCCGGTGGGAAGTTGCATATCTAAAGCTTCATTTAAATGCCATGACACGGTCACTATAGAGATATATATCTCTATAGTGGACTATGTTTTTATGGGTTATTTTTTGCTCTAAAAAAATTAAAGAATGATTGACTGGACCTGTCATGGCGATTATATAAACCTACTAAGTTTTTATGGGTTATTTTTTCCTCTAAAAACTTAACGAATGATTAACTTGACCTTTCATGGCGATTATATAAACCTTTTTCAGGTTGCATGCAGGGTATAGGGGGCAGCCCCCCCCCCCCCCCCCCCCCCCCCCCCCCCCCCCCCCCCCCCCCCCCCCCCCCCCCCCCCCCCCCCCCCCCCCCCCCCCCCCCCCCCCCCCCCCCCCCCCCCCCCCCCCCCCCCCCCCCCCCCCCCCCCCCCCCCCCCCCCCCCCCCCCCCCCCCCCCCCCCCCCCCCCCCCCCCCCCCCCCCCCCCCCCCCCCCCCCCCCCCCCCCCCCCCCCCCCCCCCCCCCCCCCCCCCCCCCCCCCCCCCCCCCCCCCCCCCCCCCCCCCCCCCCCCCCCCCCCCCCCCCCCCCCCCCCCCCCCCCCCCCCCCCCCCCCCCCCCCCCCCCCCCCCCCCCCCCCCCCCCCCCCCCCCCCCCCCCCCCCCCCCCCCCCCCCCCCCCCCCCCCCCCCCCCCCCCCCCCCCCCCCCCCCCCCCCCCCCCCCCCCCCCCCCCCCCCCCCCCCCCCCCCCCCCCCTGCTTGCGTTTTGAGGTTTGTGCATTATGCTTAAGTTCAACCATGGAGTCTTCTAGATTGTACATGTGTGGGAGAATCTGGTGGAATGTAGATGATATCCAACGACCAGTAGTGCTCGGATTTGCCATCTCTGTACCGTCAGATTGGCTTCATCCAACGACCAACTTCCAAAGTTATTCGCACACTATATAGGTGTATAGATGTATAGATATATATAGATGTGTCCCATGCTAGGAAAAAATAAAGTTTGAGCGCATGCGTGGGACGACCCCCCCCCCCCCCCCCCCCCCCCCCCCCCCCCCCCCCCCCCCCCCCCCCCCCCCCCCCCCCCCGTTTGTAATGTAGTTGGTGGCCCATCGAAGTTGTGCATTTGGGATTTAAACACATCATACACCATCGTACCCATACATATTTTCGGGCCGCATGCAGTGTATACTGGGTCTTCTGATCGACCACGTCTCCCTTGTGCGGTTTTTTGTAACGACACGCATATCTGCGGGCTCCCCGAGTGTATATATATCATCCCTTTGACCGATAATGAGCGGTATGTGTTGGCCATGAATGGATTCCTCCTAGTTCGTGTTAGGGCCGGTCACCGTCAAATGCCGCTTGATACGTCTCCAACGTAACTATAATTTTTGACTGTTCCATGCTATTATATTATCTGTTTTGGATGTTTATGGGCTTTATTAAACACTTTTATATTATTTTTGGGACTAACCTATTAACCCAGAGCCTAGTGCTAGTTTCTGTTTTTCCCTTGTTTCAGTGTTTCGCAGAAAAGGAATATCAAACGGAGTCCAAACGGAATGAAACCTTCGGGAGAGTTATTTTTGGAACGGAAGCAATCCAGGAAACTTGGAGGACACGTCAGGGAATCAACAAGGAGAGCACGAGGCAGGGGGCGCGCCCACCCCCCCTGGGCGTGCCCTCCACCCTCGTGGGCCCCACGTGGCTCCCCTGACCGACTTCTTTCGCCTATATATATCCATATACCCTAAAACCTTCGAGGAACAGAATAGATCGGGAGTTCCGCCGCTGCAAGCCTCCGTAGCCACCAAAAACCAATCGGGACACTGTTCCGGCACCCTGCCGGAGGGGGGGAACCCTCACCGGTGGCCATCTTCATCATCCCGGTGCTCTCCATGACGAGGAGGGAGTAGTTCACCCTGGGGGCTGAGGGTATGTACCAGTAGCTATGTGTTTGATCTCTCTCTCTCTCGTGTTCTTGATTTGGCACGATCTTGAGGTGATACGATCCTGTTGTATCGCGAGCTTTGCTATTATAGTTGGATCTTATGATTTTCTCCCCCTCTACTCTCTTGTAATGGATTGAGTTTTCCCTTTGAAGTTATCTTATCGGATTGAGTCTTTAAGGATTTGAGAACACTTGATTTCCCCCCCCCCCCCCCCCCCCCCCCCCCCCCCCCCCCCCCCCCCCCCCCCCCCCCCCCCCCCCCCCCCCCCCCCCCCCCCCCCCCCCCCCCCCCCCCCCCCCCCCCCCCCCCCCCCCCCCCCCCCCCCCCCCCCCCCCCCCCCCCCCCCCCCCCCCCCCCCCCCCCCCCCCCCCCCCCCCCCCCCCCCCCCCCCCCCCCCCCCCCCCCCCCCCCCCCCCCCCCCCCCCCCCCCCCCCCCCCCCCCCCCCCCCCCCCCCCCCCCCCCCCCCCCCCCCCCCCCCCCCCCCCCCCCCCCCCCCCCCCCCCCCCCCCCCCCCCCCCCCCCCCCCCCCCCCCCCCCCCCCCCCCCCCCCCCCCCCCCCCCCCCCCCCCCCCCCCCCCCCCCCCCCCCCCCCCCCCCCCCCCCCCCCCCCCCCCCCCCCCCCCCCCCCCCCCCCCCCCCCCCCCCCCCCCCCCCCCCCCCCCCCCCCCCCCCCCCCCCCCCCCCCCCCCCCCCCCCCCCCCCCCCCCCCCCCCCCCCCCCCCCCCCCCCCCCCCCCCCCCCCCCCCCCCCCCCCCCCCCCCCCCCCCCCCCCCCCCCCCCCCCCCCCCCCCCCCCCCCCCCCCCCCCCCCCCCCCCCCCCCCCCCCCCCCCCCCCCCCCCCCCCCCCCCCCCCCCCCCCCCCCCCCCCCCCCCCCCCCCCCCCCCCCCCCCCCCCCCCCCCCCCCCCCCCCCCCCCCCCCCCCCCCCCCCCCCCCCCCCCCCCCCCCCCCCCCCCCCCCCCCCCCCCCCCCCCCCCCCCCCCCCCCCCCCCCCCCCCCCCCCCCCCCCCCCCCCCCCCCCCCCCCCCCCCCCCCCCCCCCCCCCCCCCCCCCCCCCCCCCCCCCCCCCCCCCCCCCCCCCCCCCCCCCCCCCCAAGGTTTCAACATTTTATCACATTCTGACTTTTCTAGGGAATTTTTGCAACAACGGTAACTTTCTGTTTTCAAACAGCAACATGAAGACTTGTAAAATAGGCATAGTAAAGGCTATCAATGCCACTTTTATTGAAATAAAAGATGCAAAACATTGTTCTAAATAAAATCAAGCAAATCCTAACAAAATAAATTGACGCTCCAAGCAAAACACATGTCATGTGGTGAATAAAAATATAGCTCCAAGTAAAGTTACCGATGAACGAAGACGAAAGAGGGGATGCCTTCCGGGGCATCCCCAAGCTTAGGCTCTTGGTTGTCCTTGAATATTACCTTGGGGTGCCTTGGGCATCCCCAAGCTTAGGCTCTTGCCACTCCTTATTCCATAGTCCATCGAATCTTTACCCAAAACTTGAAAACTTCACAACACAAAACTTAACAGAAAACTTGTAAGCTCTGTTAGTATAAGAAAATAAATCACCACTTAGGTAATGTTGTGAACTCATTCTAAATTCATATTGGTGTAATATATACTGTATTCCAACTTCTCTATGGTTCATACCCTCCGATACTACTCATAGATTCATCAAAATAAGCAAACAACACATAGAAAACAGAATCTGTCAAAAACAGAACAGTCTGTAGTAATCTGTATCAAACGTATACTTATGGAACTCGAAAAATTCTAAAATAAATTGGTGGACCTGAGGAATTTTTCTATTAATCATCTGAAAAAAGAATCAACCTAAAATCACTCTCCAGTAAAAATTGGCAGCACATCTCATGAGCGCTAAAGTTTCTGTTTTTTTACAGCATGATCATAAAGACTTCACCCAAGTCTTCCAAAGGTTCTACTTGGCACAAACAAAAATTAAAACATAAAACCACATCTAACCAGAGGCTAGATAGATTATTTATAACTAAACAGGAGCAAAAAGCAAAGAACAAAAATAAAAATTGGGTTGCCTCCCAACAAGCGCTAACGTTTAACGCCCCTAGCTAGGCATGATGATTTCAATGATGCTCACATAAAAGACAAGAATTGAAACATAAAGAGAGCATCATGAAGAATATGACTAGCACATTTAAGTCTAACCCACTTCCTATGCATAGGGATTTTGTGAGCAAACAACTTATGGGAACAATAATCAACTAGCATAGGAAGGCAAAACAAGCATAACTTCAAAACTTTAAGCACATAGAGTGGAAACTTGATATTATTGCAATTCCTACAAGCATATGTTCCTCCCTCATAATAATTTTCAGTAGCATCATGAATGAATTCAACAATATAACCAGCACATAAAGCATTCTTTTCATGATCTACTTGCATAGAAATTTTACTACTCTCCACATAAGCAAAATTCTTCGGAATAGTGGGAGCAAACTCAACAAAATAACTATCATGTGAATGAAAATTAAGATCGAGATGACAAGTTTCATGGTTATCATTATTCTTTATAGCATACGTGTCATCACAATAATCATCATAAATAGGAGGGATGCTTTCATCATAATAAATTTGCTCATCAAAACTTGGGGGACTAAACATATCATCTTCATCAAACATAGCATCCCCAAGCTTGTGGCTTTGCATATCATTAGCATCATGGGTATTCAAAGAATTCATACTAACAACATTGCAATCATGCTCCTCATTCAAAGATTTAGTGCCAAATATTCTAATGCATTCTTCCTCTATCAATTGAGCACAATTATCCTTTCCATCATTCTCACGTAAGATATTAAAAAGATGAAGCGTATCAGGCAAACTCAATTCCATTTTTTTGTAGTTTTCTTTTATAAACTAAACTAGTGCTAAAACAAGAAACTAAAACATTCGATTGCAAGATCTGAAGATATACCTTCAAGCACTCACCTCCCCGACAACGGCACCAAAAAAGAGCTTGATGTCTACTACGCAACCTTCTTCTTGTAGACGTTGTTGGGCCTCCAAGTGCAGAGGTTTGTAGGACAGTAGCAAATTTTCCTGAAGTGGATGACCTAAGGTTTATCAATCCGTGGGAGGCGTAAGATGAAGATGGTCTCTCTCAAGCAACCCTGCAACCAAATAACAGGGGGGGGGGGGTAACCCAGAGCCCAGTGCCAGTTTCTGTTTTTTCCCTTGTTTCAGTGTTTCGCGGAAAAGGAATATCAAACGGAGTCCAAACGGAATGAAACCTTCGGGAGAGTTATTTTTGGAACAGAAGCAATCCAGGAAACTTGGAGTACACGTCAGGGAATCAACGAGGAGAGCACGAAGCAGGGGGGCGCGCCCTCCACCCTCATGGGCCCCTCGTGGCTATTTTACTACGGACTCTTGAATAGATCGATCCGAAAGAATAACTTTGAGGTGGTTTCGTACCCTACCATAATCTCTTCGTTTGTTCTCCGCTATTAGTGACTTTGGAGTGACTCTTTGTTTCATGTTGAGGGATATTTATGTGATCCAATTATGTTATTATTGTTGAGAGAACTTGCACTAGTGAAAGTATGAACTCTAGGCCTTGTTTCCTAGCATTGCAATACCATTTACGCTCACTTTTATCATTAGTTACCTTGCTGTTTTTATATTTTAAGATTACAAATACTCATATCTACCATCCATATTGCACTTGTATCACCATCTCTTCGCCGAACTAGTGCACCTATACAATTTACCATTGTATTGGGTGTGTTGGGGACACAAGAGACTCTTTGTTATTTGGTTGCAGGGTTGTTTGAGAGAGACCATCTTCATCCTATGCCTCCCACGGATTGATAAACCTTAGGTCATCCACTTGAGGGAAATTTGCTACTGTCCTACAAACCTCTGCACTTGGAGGCCCAACAACGTCTACAAGAAGAAGGTTGCGTAGTAGACATCAAGCTATTTTCTGGCGCCGTTGCCGGGGAGGTGAGTGCTTGAAGGTATATCTTTAGATCTTGCAATCGAATCTCTTTGTTTCTTGTTTTAGCACTAGTTTAGTCTATAAAAGAAAACTACAAAAAATGGAATTGAGAGTGCCTCATATGCTTCATCTTTTTAATGGGGGGGGGGGGGGGGGGGGGGGGGGGGGGGGGGGGGGGGGGGGGGGGGGGGGGGGGGGGGGGGGGGGGGGGGGGGGGGGGGGGGGGGGGGGGGGGGGGGGGGGGGGGGGGGGGGGGGGGGGGGGGGGGGGGGGGGGGGGGGGGGGGGGGGGGGGGGGGGGGGGGGGGGGGGGGGGGGGGGGGGGGGGGGGGGGGGGGGGGGGGGGGGGGGGGGGGGGGGGGGGGGGGGGGGGGGGGGGGGGGGGGGGGGGGGGGGGGGGGGGGGGGGGGGGGGGGGGGGGGGGGGGGGGGGGGGGGGGGGGGGGGGGGGGGGGGGGGGGGGGGGGGGGGGGGGGGGGGGGGGGGGGGGGGGGGGGGGGGGGGGGGGGGGGGGGGGGGGGGGGGGGGGGGGGGGGGGGGGGGGGGGGGGGGGGGGGGGGGGGGGGGGGGGGGGGGGGGGGGGGGGGGGGGGGGGGGGGGGGGGGGGGGGGGGGGGGGGGGGGGGGGGGGGGGGGGGGGGGGGGGGGGGGGGGGGGGGGGGGGGGGGGGGGGGGGGGGGGGGGGGGGGGGGGGGGGGGGGGGGGGGGGGGGGGGGGGGGGGGGGGGGGGGGGGGGGGGGGGGGGGGGGGGGGGGGGGGGGGGGGGGGGGGGGGGGGGGGGGGGGGGGGGGGGGGGGGGGGGGGGGGGGGGGGGGGGGGGGGGGGGGGGGGGGGGGGGGGGGGGGGGGGGGGGGGGGGGGGGGGGGGGGGGGGGGGGGGGGGGGGGGGGGGGGGGGGGGGGGGGGGGGGGGGGGGGGGGGGGGGGGGGGGGGGGGGGGGGGGGGGGGGGGGGGGGGGGGGGGGGGGGGGGGGGGGGGGGGGGGGGGGGGGGGGGGGGGGGGGGGGGGGGGGGGGGGGGGGGGGGGGGGGGGGGGGGGGGGGGGGGGGGGGGGGGGGGGGGGGGGGGGGGGGGGGGGGGGGGGGGGGGGGGGGGGGGGGGGGGGGGGGGGGGGGGGGGGGGGGGGGGGGGGGGGGGGGGGGGGGGGGGGGGGGGGGGGGGGGGGGGGGGGGGGGGGGGGGGGGGGGGGGGGGGGGGGGGGGGGGGGGGGGGGGGGGGGGGGGGGGGGGGGGGGGGGGGGGGGGGGGGGGGGGGGGGGGGGGGGGGGGGGGGGGGGGGGGGGGGGGGGGGGGGGGGGGGGGGGGGGGGGGGGGGGGGGGGGGGGGGGGGGGGGGGGGGGGGGGGGGGGGGGGGGGGGGGGGGGGGGGGGGGGGGGGGGGGGGGGGGGGGGGGGGGGGGGGGGGGGGGGGGGGGGGGGGGGGGGGGGGGGGGGGGGGGGGGGGGGGGGGGGGGGGGGGGGGGGGGGGGGGGGGGGGGGGGGGGGGGGGGGGGGGGGGGGGGGGGGGGGGGGGGGGGGGGGGGGGGGGGGGGGGGGGGGGGGGGGGGGGGGGGGGGGGGGGGGGGGGGGGGGGGGGGGGGGGGGGGGGGGGGGGGGGGGGGGGGGGGGGGGGGGGGGGGGGGGGGGGGGGGGGGGGGGGGGGGGGGGGGGGGGGGGGGGGGGGGGGGGGGGGGGGGGGGGGGGGGGGGGGGGGGGGGGGGGGGGGGGGGGGGGGGGGGGGGGGGGGGGGGGGGGGGGGGGGGGGGGGGGGGGGGGGGGGGGGGGGGGGGGGGGGGGGGGGGGGGGGGGGGGGGGGGGGGGGGGGGGGGGGGGGGGGGGGGGGGGGGGGGGGGGGGGGGGGGGGGGGGGGGGGGGGGGGGGGGGGGGGGGGGGGGGGGGGGGGGGGGGGGGGGGGGGGGGGGGGGGGGGGGGGGGGGGGGGGGGGGGGGGGGGGGGGGGGGGGGGGGGGGGGGGGGGGGGGGGGGGGGGGGGGGGGGGGGGGGGGGGGGGGGGGGGGGGGGGGGGGGGGGGGGGGGGGGGGGGGGGGGGGGGGGGGGGGGGGGGGGGGGGGGGGGGGGGGGGGGGGGGGGGGGGGGGGGGGGGGGGGGGGGGGGGGGGGGGGGGGGGGGGGGGGGGGGGGGGGGGGGGGGGGGGGGGGGGGGGGGGGGGGGGGGGGGGGGGGGGGGGGGGGGGGGGGGGGGGGGGGGGGGGGGGGGGGGGGGGGGGGGGGGGGGGGGGGGGGGGGGGGGGGGGGGGGGGGGGGGGGGGGGGGGGGGGGGGGGGGGGGGGGGGGGGGGGGGGGGGGGGGGGGGGGGGGGGGGGGGGGGGGGGGGGGGGGGGGGGGGGGGGGGGGGGGGGGGGGGGGGGGGGGGGGGGGGGGGGGGGGGGGGGGGGGGGGGGGGGGGGGGGGGGGGGGGGGGGGGGGGGGGGGGGGGGGGGGGGGGGGGGGGGGGGGGGGGGGGGGGGGGGGGGGGGGGGGGGGGGGGGGGGGGGGGGGGGGGGGGGGGGGGGGGGGGGGGGGGGGGGGGGGGGGGGGGGGGGGGGGGGGGGGGGGGGGGGGGGGGGGGGGGGGGGGGGGGGGGGGGGGGGGGGGGGGGGGGGGGGGGGGGGGGGGGGGGGGGGGGGGGGGGGGGGGGGGGGGGGGGGGGGGGGGGGGGGGGGGGGGGGGGGGGGGGGGGGGGGGGGGGGGGGGGGGGGGGGGGGGGGGGGGGGGGGGGGGGGGGGGGGGGGGGGGGGGGGGGGGGGGGGGGGGGGGGGGGGGGGGGGGGGGGGGGGGGGGGGGGGGGGGGGGGGGGGGGGGGGGGGGGGGGGGGGGGGGGGGGGGGGGGGGGGGGGGGGGGGGGGGGGGGGGGGGGGGGGGGGGGGGGGGGGGGGGGGGGGGGGGGGGGGGGGGGGGGGGGGGGGGGGGGGGGGGGGGGGGGGGGGGGGGGGGGGGGGGGGGGGGGGGGGGGGGGGGGGGGGGGGGGGGGGGGGGGGGGGGGGGGGGGGGGGGGGGGGGGGGGGGGGGGGGGGGGGGGGGGGGGGGGGGGGGGGGGGGGGGGGGGGGGGGGGGGGGGGGGGGGGGGGGGGGGGGGGGGGGGGGGGGGGGGGGGGGGGGGGGGGGGGGGGGGGGGGGGGGGGGGGGGGGGGGGGGGGGGGGGGGGGGGGGGGGGGGGGGGGGGGGGGGGGGGGGGGGGGGGGGGGGGGGGGGGGGGGGGGGGGGGGGGGGGGGGGGGGGGGGGGGGGGGGGGGGGGGGGGGGGGGGGGGGGGGGGGGGGGGGGGGGGGGGGGGGGGGGGGGGGGGGGGGGGGGGGGGGGGGGGGGGGGGGGGGGGGGGGGGGGGGGGGGGGGGGGGGGGGGGGGGGGGGGGGGGGGGGGGGGGGGGGGGGGGGGGGGGGGGGGGGGGGGGGGGGGGGGGGGGGGGGGGGGGGGGGGGGGGGGGGGGGGGGGGGGGGGGGGGGGGGGGGGGGGGGGGGGGGGGGGGGGGGGGGGGGGGGGGGGGGGGGGGGGGGGGGGGGGGGGGGGGGGGGGGGGGGGGGGGGGGGGGGGGGGGGGGGGGGGGGGGGGGGGGGGGGGGGGGGGGGGGGGGGGGGGGGGGGGGGGGGGGGGGGGGGGGGGGGGGGGGGGGGGGGGGGGGGGGGGGGGGGGGGGGGGGGGGGGGGGGGGGGGGGGGGGGGGGGGGGGGGGGGGGGGGGGGGGGGGGGGGGGGGGGGGGGGGGGGGGGGGGGGGGGGGGGGGGGGGGGGGGGGGGGGGGGGGGGGGGGGGGGGGGGGGGGGGGGGGGGGGGGGGGGGGGGGGGGGGGGGGGGGGGGGGGGGGGGGGGGGGGGGGGGGGGGGGGGGGGGGGGGGGGGGGGGGGGGGGGGGGGGGGGGGGGGGGGGGGGAGCAAGTGAGAGCAGTTGGGAGCAGTTGAGAGTAGGTAGGATATTTCTTGTAGCTCTGTCTATAAGTAGCTAAGAATGGAAGCAAAAAGTGAGACAACCTCACATCCAAAAAGATCTCTCTCGTGTGTGTGCATGCAGGTCCTCCTTATCATCCCCTCCCTCTCTCTCACTCGGTCTCGCTGGAGACAGTGGCCGACTATGCCGGAGCTCTGCTCGGAAGACAGGCGACCGACGCACGGAGAGGAGGTGGATAGCTGACAATTGGCATCAGAGCCTTGTGTCATGCCAAAGTAGATGACGAAGGACATAATGTCTACTATGCAACCTTCTTCTTGTAAGATCTAAAGATATACCTTCAAGCACTCACCTCCCCGGCAACGGCGCCAGAAAAGAGCTTGATGTCTACTACGCAACCTTCTTCTTGTAGATGTTGTTGGGCCTCCAAGTGCAGAGGTTTGTAGGACAGTAGCAATTTTCCATCAAGTGGATGACCTAAGGTTTATCAATCCATGGGAGGCATAGGATGAAGATGGGGGGGGGGGGGGGGGGGGGGGGGGGGGGGGGGGGGGGGGGGGGGGGGGGGGGGGGGGGGGGGGGGGGGGGGGGGGGGGGGGGGGGGGGGGGGGGGGGGGGGGGGGGGGGGGGGGGGGGGGGGGGGGGGGGGGGGGGGGGGGGGGGGGGGGGGGGGGGGGGGGGGGGGGGGGGGGGGGGGGGGGGGGGGGGGGGGGGGGGGGGGGGGGGGGGGGGGGGGGGGGGGGGGGGGGGGGGGGGGGGGGGGGGGGGGGGGGGGGGGGGGGGGGGGGGGGGGGGGGGGGGGGGGGGGGGGGGGGGGGGGGGGGGGGGGGGGGGGGGGGGGGGGGGGGGGGGGGGGGGGGGGGGGGGGGGGGGGGGGGGGGGGGGGGGGGGGGGGGGGGGGGGGGGGGGGGGGGGGGGGGGGGGGGGGGGGGGGGGGGGGGGGGGGGGGGGGGGGGGGGGGGGGGGGGGGGGGGGGGGGGGGGGGGGGGGGGGGGGGGGGGGGGGGGGGGGGGGGGGGGGGGGGGGGGGGGGGGGGGGGGGGGGGGGGGGGGGGGGGGGGGGGGGGGGGGGGGGGGGGGGGGGGGGGGGGGGGGGGGGGGGGGGGGGGGGGGGGGGGGGGGGGGGGGGGGGGGGGGGGGGGGGGGGGGGGGGGGGGGGGGGGTCATCTATTCAACCAACACAAAGAACTTCAAAGAGTGCCCCAAAGTTTCTACAGCAGAGTCAAGATGAAAACGTGTGCCAACCCCTATGCATAAGTTCACGAGGTCACGGAACCCGCAAGTTGATCACCGAAACATACATCAAGTAGATCACGTGAATATCCCATTGTCACCACAGATAAGCACATGCAGGACATACATCAAGAGTTCTCAAATCCTTAAAGACTCAATCCGATAAGATAACTTCAAAGGGAAAACTCAATCCATTACAAGAGAGTAGAGGGGGAGAAACATCATAAGATCCAACTATAATAGCAAAGCTCGCGATACATCAAGATCGTGCCAAATCAAGAACACGAGAGAGAGAGAGAGAGAGAGAGAGAGAGAGAGAGAGAGAGAGAGAGAGATCAAACACATAGCTACTCATACATACCCTCAGCCCCCAGGGTGAACTACACCGTCCTCGTCATGGAGAGCACCGGGATGATGAAGATGGCCAACGGTGAGGGATCCCCCCTCCGGCAGGGTGCCGGAACAGGGTCCCGATTGGTTTTTGGTGGCTACAGAGGCTTGCGGCGGCGGAACTCCCGATCTAGGTTATTTTCTGGAGGTTTCTGTATTTATAGGAATTTTTGATGTAGGTCTCACGCCAGGGGGGTCTCCGAGCCGTCCACAAGATAGAGGGGCACGCCCAGGGGGGTAGGGCGCGCCCCCACCCTCGTGGGCAGCCCGGGACTCTTCTGGCCCAACTCTTTCACTCCGGGGGCTTCTTTTGGTCCATAAAAAATCATCAAAAATTGGCACGTCAATTGGACTCCGTTTGGTATTCCTTTTCTGCGATACTAAAAAACAAGGAAAAAATAGAAACTGGTACTGGGCTTTAGGTTAATAGGTAGTCCCAAAAATCATATAAAATAGCATATAAATGCATATAAAACATCCAAGATTGATAATATAATAGCAGGGGGGGGGGGGGGGGGGGGGGGGGGGGGGGGGGGGGGGGGGGAGCATCCCCAAGCTTAATTCCTGCTCGTCCTCGAGTAGGTAAATGATAAAAAAAGAATTTTTGATGTGGAATGCTACCTAACATATTTATCAATGTAATCTTCATGATTGTGGCAAGAATATTCAGATCCGTAAGATTCAAAACGAAAGTTTAATATTGACATGAAAATAATAATACTTCAAGCATACTAACAAAGCAATCAAGTCTTCTCAAAATAACATGGCCAAAGCAAGCTATCCCTACAAAATCATATAGTCTGGCTATGCTCTATCTTCATCACACAAAATATTTTAATCATGCACAACCCCGATGACAATCCAAGCAATTGTTTCATACTTTTGATGTTCTCAAACTTTTTCAATCTTCATGCAATACATGAGCATGAGCCATGGACATAGCACTATAGGTGGAATAGAATGGTGGTTGTGGAGAAAAAAAAAAGGAGAAGATAGTCTCACATCAACTAGGCGTATCAATGGGCTATGGAGATGCCCATCAATACATATCAATGTGAGTGAGTAGGGATTGCCATGCAACGGATGCACTAGAGCTATAAGTGTATGAAAGCTCAACAAAAGAAACTAAGCGGGTGTGCATCCAACTTGCTTGCTTACGAAGACCTAGGGCAATTTGAGGAAGCCCGTCATTGGAATATGCAAGCCAAGTTCTATAATGAAAGATTCCCACTAGTATATGGGGGGGGGGGGGGGGGGGGGGGGGGGGGGGGGGGGGGGGGGGGGGGGGGGGGGGGGGGGGGGGGGGGGGGGGGGGGGGGGGGGGGGGGGGGGGGGGGGGGGGGGGGGGGGGGGGGGGGGGGGGGGGGGGGGGGGGGGGGGGGGGGGGGGGGGGGGGGGGGGGGGGGGGGGGGGGGGGGGGGGGGGGGGGGGGGGGGGGGGGGGGGGGGGGGGGGGGGGGGGGGGGGGGGGGGGGGGGGGGGGGGGGGGGGGGGGGGGGGGGGGGGGGGGGGGGGGGGGGGGGGGGGGGGGGGGGGGGGGGGGGGGGGGGGGGGGGGGGGGGGGGGGGGGGGGGGGGGGGGGGGGGGGGGGGGGGGGGGGGGGGGGGGGGGGGGGGGGGGGGGGGGGGGGGGGGGGGGGGGGGGGGGGGGGGGGGGGGGGGGGGGGGGGGGGGGGGGGGGGGGGGGGGGGGGGGGGGGGGGGGGGGGGGGGGGGGGGGGGGGGGGGGGGGGGGGGGGGGGGGGGGGGGGGGGGGGGGGGGGGGGGGGGGGGGGGGGGGGGGGGGGGGGGGGGGGGGGGGGGGGGGGGGGGGGGGGGGGGGGGGGGGGGGGGGGGGGGGGGGGGGGGGGGGGGGGGGGGGGGGGGGGGGGGGGGGGGGGGGGGGGGGGGGGGGGGGGGGGGGGGGGGGGGGGGGGGGGGGGGGGGGGGGGGGGGGGGGGGGGGGGGGGGGGGGGGGGGGGGGGGGGGGGGGGGGGGGGGGGGGGGGGGGGGGGGGGGGGGGGGGGGGGGGGGGGGGGGGGGGGGGGGGGGGGGGGGGGGGGGGGGGGGGGGGGGGGGGGGGGGGGGGGGGGGGGGGGGGGGGGGGGGGGGGGGGGGGGGGGGGGGGGGGGGGGGGGGGGGGGGGGGGGGGGGGGGGGGGGGGGGGGGGGGGGGGGGGGGGGGGGGGGGGGGGGGGGGGGGGGGGGGGGGGGGGGGGGGGGGGGGGGGGGGGGGGGGGGGGGGGGGGGGGGGGGGGGGGGGGGGGGGGGGGGGGGGGGGGGGGGGGGGGGGTGCTATTATATTATCAATCTTGGATGTTTTATATGCATTTATATGCTATTTTATATGATTTTTGGGACTACCTATTAACCTAAAGCCCAGTACCAGTTTCTATTTTTTCCTTGTTTTTTAGTATCGCAGAAAAGGAATACCAAACGGAGTCCAATTGACGTGCCAATTTTTGATGATTTTTTATGGACCAAAAGAAGCCCCCGGAGTGAAAGAGTTGGGCCAGAAGAGTCCCGGGCTGCCCACGAGGGTGGGGGCGCGCCCTACCCCCCTGGGCGTGCCCCTCTATCTTGTGGACGGCTCGGAGACCCCCCTGGCGTGAGACCTACATCAAAAATTCCTATAAATACAGAAACCTCCAGAAAATAACCTAGATCGGGAGTTCCGCCGCCGCAAGCCTCTGTAGCCACCAAAAACCAATCGGGACCCTGTTCCGGCACCCTGCCGGAGGGGGGATCCCTCACCGTTGGCCATCTTCATCATCCCGGTGCTCTCCATGACGAGGACGGTGTAGTTCACCCTGGGGGCTGAGGGTATGTATGAGTAGCTATGTGTTTGATCTCTCTCTCTCTCTCTCTCTCTCTCTCTCTCTCTCTCTCTCTCTCTCTCGTGTTCTTGATTTGGCACGATCTTGATGTATCGCGAGCTTTGCTATTATAGTTGGATCTTATGATGTTTCTCCCCCTCTACTCTCTTGTAATGGATTGAGTTTTCCCTTTGAAGTTATCTTATCGGATTGAGTCTTTAAGGATTTGAGAACTCTTGATGTATGTCCTGCATGTGCTTATCTGTGGTGACAATGGGATATTCACGTGATCTACTTGATGTATGTTTCGGTGATCAACTTGCGGGTTCCGTGACCTCGTGAACTTATGCATAGGGGTTGGCACACGTTTTCATCTTGACTCTGCTGTAGAAACTTTGGGGCACTCTTTGAAGTTCTTTGTGTTGGTTGAATAGATGAGGGGGGGGGGGGGGGGGGGGGGGGGGGGGGGGGGGGGGGGGGGGGGGGGGGGGGGGGGGGGGGGGGGGGGGGGGGGGGGGGGGGGGGGGGGGGGGGGGGGGGGGGGGGGGGGGGGGGGGGGGGGGGGGTTACACCACAACGGTGGCCCGAACCAGTATAAATCTCGTGTCTTTCTGTGTTGAGAGTTCGTCGAGTTCGTCAGCGAGATCTTAGCGAGCTAGGGCGTGGATCGATAGGAGGGAAAGAACTTCGCGCGCACCCCAGAGTTCGAACCTTAAGGGTTTTGCCGGAACCCCACATCTGACATCCTCCTCTCAAGCAAACCTTTGTGAAATAGGGAGAGGGTGCTTCTAAGGAGAAGAAGAACAATGTGAAGGGTGGTGGTGTCAAGAAGGGCAATGCCACCCCTTCCAACAAAGCCGGCGACTTTAACCCTTCCATGTGTTATGTCGTGCTAGTGATGGGCATGTTTATGCTAAATTTGTTGGTTCTCCTTATGAGTACATTGAATGGTCTATTTGGGTTCCTAAGACCCTTGTCACTAACATCAAAGGACCCATTACAAAATGGGTACCTAAAACCAAGCATTGATCTCTTGTAGGTGTTTGCTTCCGGTGGGGGATCATGGTTGCTCGATAGTGGAGACACTAATCATATGACCGGAAGCAAGGACTTGGTGGTGGACGTGCACAAGATTCCATCTATGCCCAAGAATGTCGAGTGGGGTGACGCCAAGTCCTCTAAGGTATTGGGACTTGGCAAGGTTGTCATTTCTCATGATCTCATGATCGAGAAGGTCATACTTGTTGAGTCCCTTGCATACAATTTACTTTCCGTTCATCAACTTGCAATCATGGGCTTTGCCACTTTCTTTGATATTGATACCGTGGCCCTCATGTGGAGCAAGACTCTTAAAGTAGCCTTTGTTGGGCATGTCGAGAACGGTCTCTATGTGATTAACTTTTCGCAGCGACCCACTAAGACCGCGACATGCCTAATGGCTCAAGTTGACGTGGGATGGCTTTGGCATCGCCGTTTATCCCATGTCAATATGAGATCTTTGCAAAGTCTTCTCAAGGGGGACCATGTCCGTGGACTAACAAATGTTAGTTTTGCCAAAGATCGTGCTTGAAGTGCTTGTATTGAAGGAAAGCTACATGAGAAGGCTCACCCTCCCACGACTATCATCTACTCGAAGAGGCCTTTGGAGCTCCTTCACTTGGATCTCTTTGGGCCCCCATCCTTTGATAGTCTTGGGGGTAGAAAGTATTGCTTGGTGATTGTGGATGATTATTCAAGATACACTTGGGTATACTTCTTCAAGAGGAAGAGTGAGACCCAACAAACTGTCATTGATTTTGCAACTGAAGCTCAACGCCAACACAATGCAAAGATCTTGACGATAAGAAGTGACAACGGCACCGAGTTCAAGAACTACACCTTGGATGAGTTTCTTAGTGATGAGGGGATCAAGCATCAATATTCCGCACCATACACCCCTCAACAAAATGGTGTAGCAGAGAGGAAGAACCGGACGTTGATGGATGCGGCAAGGACCATGATGGCCGAGTTCAAGTCTCCATACAACTTTTGGGCAGAAGCCATCAACACCGCATGTCATGCATCCAATCGGCTCTATCTCTGCAAAGGCTTGAACAAAACTCCATATGAGATACTCACCGGTAACAAGCCCAATCTCAAGTACTTTCGGGTGTTCTGGTGTAAGTGTTTCATTCTCAAGAAAGGTGTTCGTTTGTCTAAATTTGAGGCTAGAGCTCAAGAGGGCATATTTGTTGGTTATGCTACAAACTCTCATGCTTACCGTGTCCTCAATAAGTCCACGGGACTTATTGAGGAGACATGTAACGTGGAGTTTGATGACAATAACGGCTCCCAAGTGGAGCAAAGTGGCACTTGTGATGTAGGTGATGAAATTCCTCCCCAAGCCATAAGAAGAATGGGTGTTGGTTTTATCCTACCCATTGAGGAACCCCTTGTGGCCGAAGGAGAAGGAAAATGTTCCACTCAAGTGGAACCATCACCAACTCAAGGCCCACACGCTTCCAAAGAACAAAGTGAAGGCCCTCACCCTCATGAACAAGATCAAGGGCAAGATCAACCCCAAGATGGTGTTGAAGCACCAAGTGATTCCCAAGGTCAAGTTCTCTCCTCTGAGCAAGTTCAAGATCAAGGGCAACCTACAGATCAAGAACAAGCTCAAGACGACGCTCAGGATGATCAAGTTTCCTCTCCTCAACTCACTCCTGAGGAGGAATTGGAGCGTCGTGCCACCAAGATTGCTTCCAATCTCTCTACCAAGGGTCATCTCATGACGAATGGGCTTGAAAGCATTCGAAAGGGGGTAAGCACTCGTAGACAATTGGCAAACTATTGCGAACATCACGCGTTTGTCTCTTGTGTTGAACCCCAAAAGGTGTGTGAGGCGCTCGAAGATCCGGATTGGCTTAATGCCATGCATGAAGAACTCAACAACTTCGAGCACAACAAGGTGTGGAGATTGGTGCCAAGGCCAACGGGGAACCATAATGTCATTGGAACCAAGTGGATATTCAAGAACAAGCAAGATGCTCATGGAATTATAGTCCGCAACAAGGCTCGTTTGGTAGCACAAGGCTACTCCCAAGTCGAGGGTATCGACTACGGTGAAACCTTTGCTCCCGTTGCTCGCCTTGAATCTATTCGTTTGTTGATTGCTTATGCTTCTCATCATAACTTCAAGTTGCAACAAATGGATGTGAAGAGTGCTTTTCTTAATGGTCCTATATTAATGAGTTGGTTTATGTCAAACAACCCCCCTGGTTCGAGGATCCCTATGTCGGATCACGGGTTCCGGCAAAACCCTCAAGGTTCGAACACTGGGGTGCGCACGAAGATCTCCCCCTACCGATCCACGTCCTAGCTTCGCTAAGATCTCAAGGGCTAACTCGACGAACTCACAACACAAGGGACACAAGATTTATACTAGTTCGGGCCACCGTCGTGGTGTAATACCCTACTCCAGTGTGGTGGTGGTGGATTGCCTCTTGGGCTGAGGATGAACAGTACAAGGGGAACCCCCCCCCCCCCCCCCCCCCCCCCCCCCCCCCCCCCCCTGAACAGTACAAGGGGAAGAACAGCCTCCTGAGGCGAGGTGTTCTTGTGCTTGCTGGACTTGAGTGGGTGGGGATCACTCAAGTTGGGATGAGATGCCTCCGAATGAGTTATCTCCTACGGTGGTGGTTAGTCCTATTTATATAGGCCCTGATCCTCTCCCCAAATATTGAGCGGGAAGGGAGCCAACAACGGCCAATTTGAAAGGGGACAGCTAGTACAGCTTATCCTGACAAAAGCAGTCTTCGCCTGCAAAAGGCTCTGGTGGTGACGCCGCCTTGGGCTCCATGGTGACCTCCGTCTTGCCGTCCTGCTGGTCTTGGTCTCGTTGCACTGATATGGAAACCTTTGCTTGACGCCTCGG
Organism: Thinopyrum obtusiflorum; assembly: GCA_036873465.1. Lineage (NCBI taxonomy): Eukaryota > Viridiplantae > Streptophyta > Magnoliopsida > Poales > Poaceae > Thinopyrum > Thinopyrum obtusiflorum. The sequence continues at coordinate 3,910 of JAAAWM010010833.1, read as the reverse complement.
TACTCCACGCCTGTGCTTGCCTCCTTAGCACCAAAGGGGAAATAAGGACACTGTGCGCGCTGGCGCCCGCCTGGCGCCCGCCTGGTCTCGATCGTCATGGCTCACGTCACGAGAACCTCACGAGGTTTGCCTTGCCTTGATCTCTCCGCCCCTCGCGAGCGAACCTGGTGAGGCCGCTCCCGAAGGGGTCTTGCGTCATCCACCTCGCGAGGCTTCGCCCCTCGCGAGGGTCTTGAGTGCTTGTTGGTGAAGATGGGCCATACGGGCCCGCTCACAGAGCCACGCCGTGGGCCGCAGGCAGGCGAGTCTGGGGACCCCTGTTCCCAGAACGCCGACAGCAGCCCCCGGGCCCAAGGCGCACTCAGGCTTGGCTTCGAGGCGAAGCCAGAGGTGAAGGAATAGGTTTTTGACTTTAATGTATCAATGTACATTTATGATCAACCTTTGGTTAGATCCGAACATGTGAAATGATTTTGTCATCGCAGGCTTTCGGCTTTAACCTCCGGACCAAAATGGTGGAGTGTTTCCGGATACTTAAGACAAAAGGAAGTATTTACCCGGAAACCAGGCAACCCAGTCATTGTGCTCAAACAGACAAAAAATTCGAGTTCGGGATGTATGTTATATTACGTATGTAAGAAACATCTTCCAAGGAAAATAGTTCCTTAAGGGTTCCTTTCCTTGGGTCGGCATTTTATGATTACACGTGCCTGGGCGTGTGGTCCATAATACGGAAAAAACTGTCTCGGAGTGCTTGAAATAGTTGCAATACGGCAACAATCTGTCGTTTTAGTGCCGACCAATTATTCCTTTAAGAACGCTAGCTTTCGGCTTCACCCGTCTGAGGTACATGTCCGGATAACCCGGTTGTAACAATCGCAGAGGTGCTCCCTTTATGCCCTAGCCGAACAATCGGGAACGTAGGGCATAAGCACAGGAGCAAGGCAACCCAGCTTGGCCAATGCTTAAGTCATAGTGGTGCATATAATGTCAAAAAGGAGGTATATCCACGAACAACACATAAATTGTGAGCTCTAGGCTTGGTATAATAATAAGCTTCTACTTACATAAGCCTCCAGTCATGGTGGGGTGTGTACATTTAAGGATGTGTACCCTTGAAGTGTTCGTCTTATCCGAACACACCATGGGAAACGTATAAAAATGAAAAAAGGAAAAATTTGAAAAGGAGACAAAAGAACGAATAAGAAGCATGGCCGTACTTATGCGTAGAATCTTCGGAGCCGGGAAGCATTCCAAGGGTTCGGCTCTAAGCGATTATCTGATGCATTACGAAGGCGGTAGGCTCCTCCAGTGAGAACTTCATCTATAATGAAGGGACCTTCCCATTTTGGTTTGAGTTTGTCCTTTTTTCTTCTTTGGGAGGCGTAAAACGAGCTCAGCGAGGTTATAATTCTTTGCCCGCACTTCTCTAGTTTGGTATCTTTGAGCTTGTTGTTGATAGAATGCGGAACGGGCTTTTGCGACATCGCGCTCCTTCTCCAGGCCATCTAAGTCATCCTGCCGATCGAGCTCGGCCTCTCTCTCGTCATACATGCGCACTCGAGGTGAGTCATGAATAATGTCGCAGGGCAAGACAGCCTCTGTGCCATACACCATGAAGAATGGTGTGTATCTGGTCATGCGGTTGGGCGTGGTCCGCAGCCCCCAGAGTACGGAGTCGAGTTCCTCGACCCAGTGTTTATCCGACTCCTTTAGGGATCGCACTAGTCTGGGTTTGATGCCACTCATTATCAGGCCATTGGCCCGTTCGACCTGACCATTTGTTTGAGGGTGATATACGAAGGCGTAATCGAGTTTGATACCCAGGTTAGCACACCAATTTTTCACCTCATCGGTCGTGAAGTTAGAGCCGTTGTCAGTAATAATGCTATGCGGAACACCATAACGGTGTACAACACCGGAGATAAAATCTATCACTGGTCCGGCTTTAGCTGTTTTTACTGGTTTGGCCTCTATCCACTTAGTGAATTTATCCACCATAACTAGTAAATATTTCTTCTTATGGCTTCCCCCTTTAAGGGGTCCGACCATGTCTAGCCCCAGACCACAAAAGGCCAGGTAATGGGGATTGTTCTTAGGGCGGTGGGCGGCATATGGCTTTGGTTGGCAAAGAGTTGGCATCCGACACAGCGCTGTACAAGGGCCTGTCCATCTGCTCAGGCCGTGGGCCAGAAAAAACCTGTATGGAAGTCCTTGCTTACAAGGGCCAAGGCTGCAGCGTGATGGCCGCCGAGGCCCGCGTGTATTTCGGCCAAGAGCTGCCGCCCCTCCTCTTCGGAGATACATCTTTGAAGGACTCCAGTAGTGCTTTTCTTGTAGAGTTCTCCTTCATGAACTTGTAGGCTTTAGAACATCGGACTATGCGATGGGCCTCATTCTGATCATCGGGTAGCTCCTGCCTATTGAGGTAGGCTAAGAAGGGTTCGGTCCATGGAGTGATTACCGCCATGATTATATGGGCGGAAGGCGTTGGTTTGGTGCCCGAGCCCCCAATGATATCCGAATCGTGTTCGGCATCCGGGGGTGTGATCGGTGCCATACCATGGATGGCTTGAAGATCCTTTCCACAAAGGTGTTAGGCGGGACGGGGTCGTGTTTATCACCCATTCGAGCAAGGATGTCCACTGCTTGATTACTGTCTCGAGCCACATGATGGAACTCGAGCCCCTCAAATCGAGTTGATATTTTGAGTACAGCGTTGCGGTAGGCCACCATCTTTGGATCTTTTGCATCGAATTCTCCATTTATTTGTGATATCGCGAGGTTCGAATCCCCACACACCTCGAGGCATTGTATGCCCATAGAAACAGCCATCCGGAGACCATGCAGTAGTGCCTCATATTCGGCCGCGTTATTGGAGTCCATATACATGATTTGTAATACATAACGGACTGTGTCCCCTGTAGGGGATGTCAAGATGACTCCAGCCCCCAATCAAGCTAACATTTTGGAGCCGTCGAAGTACATCACCCAGTTAGAATATGTGTTGTACTCTTTAGGGAGTTCGGCTTCTGTCCATTCGGCGACAAAGTCAGCCAACACCTGAGATTTAATAGCTCGGCGTGGCTTGTATGTTATTTCAAATGGTAAGAGCTCGATAGCCCATTTGGCAATGCGGCCGGTGGCGTCTCGATTGTTTATGATGTCGTTAGGTGGTACTTCGGAAGCCACCGTGATCGAGCACTCTTGAAAGTAGTGTCGCAGCTTCCGGGATGCCATGAAGACCGCGTACGCTATCTTTTGATAGTGCGGGTATCAGGATTTGTATGGTGTAAGGACCGCCGATACATAGTATACTGGTTTTTGCAGTGGGAACTTGTGTGCCTCTTCCTCTCGTTCGAGGATGAGCACAGCGCTCACCACCTGGTGAGTTGCAGATATGTACAGCAGCATAGGCTCGCCGATGTTTGGTGCGGCAAGGATTGGGTTGTTTGCTAACAAAGTTTTTATTTCTTCCAACCCGGCTATTGCCGCGTCCATCCACTCAAAGTGGTCGGTGCATCGGAGCAGGCGGTAAAGCGGCAGTGCCTTTTCTCCCAATCTGGAGATAAAGCGGCTCAAGGCTGCCACGCACCCAGCTAGTTTTTGGACCTGCTTTAGGTCTGTTGGCATCACCAATTGTGACAGGGTTCAGATTTTGGCTGGGTTTGCTTCGATTCCTCTATTCGAGACAATGAACCCAAGCAACTTTCCAGTTGGAACACCGAAAATGCATTTTTTCGGATTGAGCCGTATGTCATATGTTCGGAGGTTGTCGAATGAAGGTGCAAGTCTTCCACCAATGATTCGACATGTTTAGTTTTGATGACTACATCATCTACATATGCTTCCACCGTTGTCGGATCACGGGTTCCGGCAAAACCCTCAAGGTTCGAACACTGGGGTGCGC
>JAAAWM010010832.1:0-52520 GCA_036873465.1 Thinopyrum obtusiflorum | reverse complement strand
CCTGTCGGCCTCAGAGGCAGCATTCCTTGTGGTCTCTTCGATGGTGATATCAACATCCATTCGTTCCATCGAGGGGAGATTTGAAGGCCAAGAGGGGAAACAAGATGAGACCAAGGTCGAAGTTCAAGAACACAAAGAGATAAAGAAAGAACGACAAGTACTCTGAGGCAAAGGGTTTACCTGTGTTGAGCTGTTGGGAGGTGGCTTCTCCTTTCCCGGCAACATTTGTTGCCAATGTAGGACCGCTAGTGCCTGTGCTTGCTGGCTCCTCTTCGACACGAAAGGGCTCACCAGTGGAAGTCCTTGCCGGAGGTTCGTCTCTGGGCGGCGTAGTTGACGGAGGCGGCGCGACAGGGATGGCCTCTGATGGCTCCCCTTGTTGCCGTTCTCCTCCTGCAAGCCCGGTGATGTTAGAAGTGAAGGTATGCACCTCAACGGCCGCCAACAGAAGGTGAGTAGGAGACTTATGCTGGGGGCTGGGTTGGGGGCTGCGTCGAGGGCTAGGCTCCGGGCTGATGACGACGAACTCTGGCGCACCCACGGTGCTTGCCGGGAGCTCATCACCCGTCGAAGTTTTCACCCTCTTCGCCATCCTTTGTGCCAATGTTTTCGTGTCTCTGTGGGGACAGGCCAAAGTAAGACAGATGAGTTAAGCAAAATCAGGAATTCAGAAGTTAAGAGATGCAGATGCGTCAGGACCCTTACTCTTCTCTTCCCGGGCTGAAGGAGGATATGTCGAAGTCGACCTCCGCCTCGATATCCGTGTGAGGGAGTGGAGAAGGAGACCTGGGTCGCTTGGCCACGGCAGAAGCAGCAGATTGATGTGACCTTGCTGCCCCGGCTGCTGGTGTTGTCATATGAGATGCCCCCGCCACTCCGATTGTTGCCGCGGTCATGCGTCTCGTGCGTCGCACGGGTTGCTGTTGGGCTTCTTGCCGCTGCGTGGCCTTGCCGGTCGCTTTCTTGCTGGGAACCTCACTGCTCAAGGAGGGTTGGTGTGCTGGAACATCGGAAGCAGCTTTGCGAAGAACACGTCTCTTCTTTTCTGGAGCTGGGGGCTCCTCGTCTGTGCCTTCGGCAGAAGGGCTCTCGGCAGATGTGCCACTTGGCTCCCCGGTAGTCTCACTCTACCCGGCAAGGTTTTCTTCTGATATTACTTCTGCTTCACTGGCTTCCCCTTCCGTGAAGCCAGCGCTGCCGGCCTTCGCGGCAAGGTTGGCCTCTTCTGCCCGGCTGGCGATGTATGCCACCTCTTGATCAGTAGTGGGGCGGACAAGGTTTGTCTCGTCCCGGATGGCTCGCTCCGTCAGGTTATCAAAGAACTCCTGTACGCGCTCTGCAGGTGGCTCTTCCCAAGTTCCATCTGGGCCATGCATGTTGCACACCGGCATCATGGCGATGATTGAGGTCAGAGCAGAGTTGTTGCACGGAGGAATCACGCCTGCCGGCAGCTTAAACTTTCCGTCAGGCTTGAACAGCTTGTGGCAGAGAGCTGTGTGCTGCAAGATGGTCAAGTTATTATTCAGACCAGGGCGCAGCCTCATGATATCTGCTGCGTTCCAGAATTCCCAGGCCGGTCTCCCTTTGCTTTGCAGAGGGGCAATTCGGTGGCGGAGGAAGTCAGCGCCAACCATCTCTATGGTAAGCCCGGCAGCCCTGAGACAGTGGATCCTGGTGACTGCAATTCTGAGTTTCTCATCCTGAGGATCAAGGTCACTCCAGTCGTTGCCACGGACCATTTTCGTCTGTCGGGACGAACAGAAAGGCTGAGGATCCTTCTCTTTAATCCAGCACCATCTGGCCCGCCATTCTTCCCACTTTTCACGGTAAGCCCCGTCTGGGCATGTTTCCTTATTCCATACCCTTGGAATCCAGGTGATAGAACCAGAAAGGGCATCTCCTTTTTGAATACGGGGAATGAAGTAGTGGCGGAAGAGAGCGGTGCTGGGGAGTACTCCGGCAAAATTCTCACAAAGATGAGCAAAAACTGACATGCATGTTACGGCATTCGGCGTAAAATCCAAGAGACGGAAGCCGTATGTGTGCATGATGTCAACGAAGAAATCAAAAAATGGAGGGCAGAGCCCACAGTAAAAGTAGTCAACAAAGAAGGGGAATTTAGCTGGGCCACCCTTGGAAGAAGCTGGATTCACACGAGTAGCAGGGTGAGCTTTCGTCTCCCTCCCCCACATGCTCAGATATCGGTCCTTCAGGGCGCTCGTGTCGAGCGCCGGGGCGAAGACGGCGTGCTTCTTCTGCATCTTCACCAGTTCGCTCTCCGGGACGGCGGCTTTCACTTCCTTGCCCTTGCTCGCCTTGGGTGCCATGGCAATGGTGGGAGCAGAAGCCGAGGTTGGGGAGGGCGTGGAGGCGGTGAATGGATGGGAGAGGCTCTACTTCAGACTCAAGGAGGAAGGCGATGGTGGCCTCCAGATTGGAAAAGACGGGAGGTAAATGAGCAGCGTCTCTGCGGATTCCCTCTTATGGAGAAGGCGCGAGGCTGCACCTTTACTAACCAATGTGGGTGCAAGCGCACTACCGCTGCGGCCGCCCCGCACACGTATCCCACGTCCCGCATTTAATGTGCATCGTGGGGGAGCGTGGTAAATGAGATAATTTCAGCAGTTAACTCCCGCCATGCATGCCCGTGCACTGTTTGGGCCTAGCCCAACAACGCCTCGCACCCGTGTATGGCCTAGGCCCGGGGGCTCCTGTCGGTGTACTAAAGATTGGGTCCTTTAGCACCCCATACTTGTGCACGGACGGTTGTAGCCATACCAGCGGCAAGGCCTGCCAGGGGATAGCTGGAAGCACATGCAAGACAATCAAGAGGGTGCCCGAGCCAGTGATCGGTGTCAGAAGACCGGAGGCCAGATTCCCGGCAAGATGCTTGCCGGGAAGGTTTGCAAAGGCCCGGCAAGATCTACACCCGGCAAGACCCCGCCACTGTGCCACCGCTCCAACGTAGCGACCAGCCTGTCAGATAGGCTTTGTCCTCATGGATGCATGTCATGGCATTAGCGGCAGATGAGCTTAAGCGGTGCTGATGGGACGGCCCCTTTTTCCGTCCCCAAGAAAGTAAGGACACCTAAACGAACACCTAAACGGAGCATTTAATGCATTTGTCCTAAGTCGTCAGTGATAAGCATGATAGCACTGTAGCAACTTTACACCTCTTGTATGCACCGTACGCCACTGTTGGTGACCCCTTTGACATATAAAAAGAGGCCCAAGGCGTAGCTACAGAGGGGAGGATTTTCCGGCCCATTCTGCATGCGTAGCTGCCCTTTGAACGTACTGTTCATTGCAAGTGCTCCTGGAACTAGGGCTTAAACATCCACAATAAACCAAAGCAGGAGTAGGGTTTTACGCTCCTTAGCGGCCCGAACCTGGGTAAAAATCACCGCGCCAATCGTTGGATCCACTCTTTGTGTACATCTTTTCCTCTGCCGAACCGTAAAAGGGATACTTGCGATCCCATAGGTGTCGTACGCCGACAGTGATGGAAATGATCAGGTTCCTCAATAAAATGCTGATCCTCCATGGACTTGTGGTCTAAATAAATTTTGGGCAGGCGGTAGTCATGCTGACGTATGTTAACATTAAAATGACTCGCTAAGCGAGTAGCATAGATACCACCATGAATTTTGCCCTTAGTTCTATTAAGGTGCAAGCGGCGTGCAATAATAGCTCCCATGCTATAAGTGTTGTCATTATGAATTGCGCGGCGTAAGATGGCAAGGTCAGGTGCACTTAGCGAACTCGCGGCCTCTCTAGCAGTTAAGCATTTCCCAATGAATAAAGCAAAGTAATGAACAGCGGGAAAATGCAAACTAGTGGCCTTGGCTTTCGACACACCCCTTTCCTCTCCCACGGTTAAGGTGCGGAGGAAGCCCTCGAACTCCTCTGGTCAAGGCTCTCTTATGTCCCCATCAAACAGAATCAAGCATATCTCACAAAATTGAGGAAGTGGTAGCTGATAATGCTCAGCATATAAATTGAAGCTTACTTCAGGGGGATCAAGCCTATTCAATAAATGGAAATTTTGCACAAAGCAATTAGTAAGGGTATGGTATTGTTCACACTCATCTCTGAGGAAGGCGGTCAGCCCGGCGTTGGTGATGAATTGTGCGAACTCGTGGCGGAATCCGGCTTCATTCATGAAAGCATAGTGTGGCCATTCGCACGGCTGAACCTCCACAAGGCGAGGTGCATTGAGGTCATTGTCCGAGGACTCCCCACGGACTCCCTTGGCGTTCCGCTTTGAGGAACTCTTCCAGAATATGCTCATTTTCCTAAGAACAAATTTTTGAAAAAATAAATTTGGCCCACAAAAAGATGTTAACAAAACTTCACAAAATTGATAGCAACTACTCATACAAGTGCCTAGAGGCCATATCAAGCATTCAAACTACTTAGCACTCAAAGAATTCAACATGCAAGCTCATTTTCTACAGCACCAAGAGTAGCTAAATGTGCAAAATATAAACCACTTGGAGCAACGGAGGAGTCACATACCAAGTAACAATCCCTCAAAATAGTTTTGGAAACGAAGCTCCGAGCAAAGAGATCGAAAATCTCAGTTTTGGGAGCAAGAACACGAGAGAGAGAGATGAACCAGGAATTTTTGCTAAAGGAAAGAGAGAGCATGGGCTGAAGAGATAAGTGAGGGGCCTCTGTGGGGCCCACACAGTACCTGGGCGCGCCAGGGGGTGGCGCGCCCTGGTGCTGTGTGGCCACCTGGGGTACCCCCCTGATATATGTTCAGTGCCAGAAATTCTAATATATTCAGTAAAAATTGATGCAAAAATTTCAGGTCATTTTGAGCACTTTTATTTCTGGGCACTTTTTATTGCACGGATAATTTAGAAAACGGGATAATCATGGCATTTTATTATATTTAACTAAAAATAATAGAGAACAAAAAGTGAGTACAAAAGGTTGTGCTTAATAAATTCATCGACCACGTGCTCCTCAAAAACAATCCATTAATAAGGTTGATCAGGTCTTATTAACAAACCCTTTCCGAGTAACATGAAACCGAAGAATCTTCGTATAACACTAGGTTACCTCAATGGGGATATGCATCTCCCCAATTATAAGTGTTTCATATTTATTTTTGACAATGGGAAGAGGAACTTGAAAACTTCCAATTGTAATTGTCGGAGACTTTTCGATAATATGAATACCATTTACTTGAAATTGTTTCTTCGGAAAGTGCACCGTATCTTCATTACCATTGATGTGAAAAGTGACTTTGCTTTTGTTGCAATCAATAACAGCCCCTGCAGTATTCAAGAAGGGTCTACCAAGGATAATTGACATGTTGTCGTCCTCGGGCATATCAAGTATAACAAAGTCTGTTAAGATAGTAACATTTGCAACCACAACGGGCACATCCTCACAAACACCGATAGGAATGGCTGTTGATTTGTCAGCCATTTGCAATGATATTTCAGTGGGAGTGAGTTTATTCAAATCAAGTCTTTTATATAAAGAGAAAGGCATAACACTAACACCAGCTCCCAAATCACACAAAGCAGTTTTAACATAATTTCTTTTAATGGAGCAAGGTATAGTTGGTATTCCTGGGTCTCCTAATTTCTTAGGCACACCATCCTTAAAAGAATAATTTGCAAGCATAGTAGAAATTTTAGCTTCAGGTATCTTCCTCTTATTAGTAACAATATCTTTCATATACTTAGCATAAGGAGGCATTTTCAACATATCAATCAAACGAGTACGCAAGTAAACAGGTTTAAGCAACTCAGCAAAGCGTTCAAAATCTTCCTCATCCTTCTTCTTATAAGGCTTAGGAGGGAAAGGCATGGGTTTTTGAACCCATGGTTCTCTTTCTTTATCATGTTTTCTAGCAACAAAGTCTCTTTTATCATATCTTTTGTTTTTAGGAGGTGGGTTATCAAGATCAACAACAGGTTCTATTTCAACATCATTATCAAGTTCTTTATCATTATCTGGTTGAGCATCCACATGAGCATCATCATTATCTTTATCATTATCACTAGGTGGTTGTTCATTGCCAGATTGTGTTTCAGCATCAGAAATAGAAACATCATTATTATTCTCAGAAGGTTTTTCTACTTCAGGTTCACTAGAAGTATGCACAGTCCTATCATTTTTCTTTTTCTTTTTCCTTTTAGAAGGACTAGGTACATCAACATTAATTCTTTGAGAGTCTTGTTCAATTCTTTTAGGGTGACCCTCAGGATAAAGTGGCTCCTGAGTCATTCTACCTCCTCTAGTCATTACCCTAATAGCATGATCATTCATATTGTTATTCATTTCATTGAGCAATTCACTTTGAGATTTAGCAACTTGTTCTAACTGGGTTTGAACCATAGATGCATGTTTACTTACACCTTTGACATCATTAACAATTCTAAACAACAAGTCACTCAAGCAATCAATCATATAGGCATTTCATTTTAATTGTTTCATAACATTTGTATTGAAATGATCTTGCTTAATAATATAGTTATCAAATTCATACAAGCATTGACTAGGTGGTTTATTATAAGGAATATCACTTTCATCAAATTTTATAAGAGAATTTACCTCCACTACCTGTGACGGTGCGTCAAGACCATGTATTTCTTCAATAGGTGGTAAATTCTTAACATCCTCAGCTTTAATACCTTTTTCTTTCTGGCATTTCTTTGCTTCTTGCATGTCTTCAGGACTGAGATATAAAATACCCCTCTTCTTCGGAGTGGGTTTAGGCGATGGTTCAGGAAGTGTCCAATCATTATCATTCTTTAATATATTATTCAATAATTCCTCAGCTTGTTCAATAGTCCTTTCCCTGAAAACATAACTCACACAACTATCTAGGTAATCCCTAGAAGCATCGGTTAGTCCATTATAGAAGATATCAAGTATTTCATTTTTCTTAAGAGGATGATCAGGCAAAGCATTAAGTAATTGGAGAAGCCTCCCCCAAGTTTGAGGGAGATTCTCTTCTTCAATTTGCACAAAGTTAAATATTTCCTGCAAGGCAGCTTGTTTCTTATGAGCAGGAAAATATTTTTCAGAGAAGTAGTAAATCATATCCTGGGGACTACGCACACAACCAGGAGCAAGAGTATTATACCAATCCTTAGCATCACCCTTTAATGAGAAAGGAAATAACTTAAGAATATAGTAATAGTGATTTTTTTTCTCATGAGCAAATAGGGTGGCTATACATTTAATTTAGTAAGATGTGCCACAACGGTTTTAGTTTCATAACCATGGAAAGGATCAAATTCAATCAAAGTAATTAATTCAGGATCGACAGAGAATTCATAATCCTTATCGGTAACAAATATAGGAGAAGTAGCAAATTTCGAATCATATTTCATTTTCTCCCTCATAGATTTTTCTTTCATTTCAGCAAACAGTTTTATAACTTCATCTCTATCATTACAAGCGAGAATAGCTAAAGCCGTCTCCTTGTTAAAAACATGTTCATCAGGTGATTCAACTCTAGTAGGAGAGCTAGGCACAATAGGTGAAGCATAATTCTCAAGAGTTTCAGTATTTTCAGCATTCTCAATTTCTTTAGCTTTAGCAATTTGTTCATTAAGAAATTCACCAAGTGGCACAGTATCATCAGGCATAGTACTAGCATCATCATAAGCATCATTTATAGAAGAGGTAGTCTCATCAATAACTTGTGACATAGCAGGTGGTGGTGTTGCAAGCTTACTCAAAACATAAGGTGAATCAAGTGCAGAGCTAGATGGCAGTTCTTTACCTCCCATCATCATAGAGGGAATGATTTTGGTTCTAGTATCTTTCAGATTCTTCATAGTGATCAACAGATAAAAATCCCAAGTGACTCAGCAAATAAAGCTATGCTCCCCGGCAATGGTGCCAAAAAAGGTCTTGATAACCCACAAGTATAGGGGATCGCAACAGTTTTCGAGGGTAGAGTATTCAACCCAAATTTATTGATTCGACACAAGGGGAGCCAAAGAATATTTGCAAGTATTGGCAGTTGAGTTGTCAATTCAACCGCACCTGGAGACTAAATATCTGCAGCAGAGTGATCAGTAGCATAGTAGTATGATAGTTTGATAGCAGTAGCAATAATAGTAACAGTAGCGGTAACGGTAGCAGCAATAGTTTTGTAGCAATTGTGACAGCAGCAGCAACAATAATAACTTAGCACGGAACAATATGTGAAAAGCTCGTAGGCATTGGATCGGTGATGATAATTGTGTTGGATGACATTCATCATGTAACAGTTATAACCTACGGCGACACAGAACTAGCTCCAATTCATCAATGCAATGTAGGCATGTATTCCGTATATAGTCATACGTGCTTATGGAAAAGAACTTGCATGGCATCTTTTGTCCTACCCTCCCGTGGCAGCGGGGTCCTTAAGGAAACTAAGGGATATTAAGGCCTCCTTTTAATAGAGAACCGGAACAAAGCATTAACACTTAGTGAATACATGAACTCCTCAAACTACGGCAATCACCGGAAAGAATCCCAATTACTGTCACCTTGGGGTATGCGGATCATGACACATAATAGGTGCATACAACTTGCAAGATAGGATCAAGAACACAAATATATTGGTGAAAACATAAACGGTTCAGATCTGAAATCATGGCACTCGGGCCCTAGTGACAAGCATTAAGCATAGCAAAGTCATAGCAACATCAATCTCAGAACATAGTGGATACTAGGGATCAAGCCCTAACAAAACTAACTCGATTACATGATAAATCTCATCCAACCCATCACCGTCCAGCAAGCCTACAAAGGAATTACTCACACCCGGTGGTGAGCATCATGAAATTGGTGATGAAGAAGGGTTGGTGATGACGATGGCGGAAGACCCTGAACGGACTCCAGATCTGGCCTCCCGATGAAGAACAGGAGATGGCGGCGGCTCCGTATCGCGAAACGCAATAAAACTTCCTCTCTTATTTTTTTCCCGCGAATAGGAATTTATAGTGTTGGAATTAGGTCAGACAGAGCCTCATGGGCCCCACACAGTACCAGGGCGTGCCTGAGGGGTGGCGCGCCCTGGTGCTGTGTGGGCACTAGGGGCCCCCTCTCTAGTGGGTCTTGGTTCCAGTAATTTTTATTTATCCAATAAAAACTCCTCAAAAAGTTTCGTCCAATTCAGAGAACTTTTATTTCTTCACAAAAAACAACATCATGGCAATTCTGCTGAAAACAGTGTCAGTCCGGGTTAGTTCCATTCAAATCATGCAAATTAGGGGGCAAAACAAGAGCAAAAGTGTTTGGAAAAGTAGATACGACGGAGACATATCAAGGGGTAAGGCCAAGCCTATCGAAGACTAGCATCTTGCAGCGTCTTGCAGCAACAGAAAAGAGAGAATAACATAAAATGTAATAAATATATATCAGTAACGCCCAGAGATCCTTCCTCGACTCCCTACGAGAAAGTGATCTCGGAGCCATCATATCAGTTAAGTATCACAAGTATCCAGTTCAAGTTGTAGTAGATCCGGATATAGCTCTGAGCGTCCTGTTACCGTGGACACGGCTATTCGAATAGATAACTTCCCTGCAGGGGTGCACCAACTTACCCAACACGCTAGATTAACTCTGGCCGGACACACTTTTCTGGGTTATGCCCGGCCTCAGCTGATCGACACGATGTAGTCCTACCTAGGCTCCGTAGAGAGGTCCCTGCTGGTCTACATCCTAGGCGCTCAGGGGTCTTGGACCCATCACCCTTTGCACTCCGGGTCATTGTGCGCAGGGAGATACCAGCGCCACCTCTGTCCTAGATGGCGTGATCCGGCCCGGCCACAATGCTGAACTAGACGTCTCACAGAGCTTTCGAGAGAATCATACGACGTCGAGTGCCCATAACTTATCCCACGTGGTGGTTAGTGCGAAAAGGCCAGAGGCCTACTCAGGTCACATATCCAAACCCATTAGTGTGTTGGGAGCGCGCGGTGACGATCAGTGCTCCTGTCGCCCCGTCTCGTGGACTTACGGCAAGGGCCAGGCCCATCCCTCTCTAGGGCGGTCTGCCTGCCCGGCCGTGCCACGTAATTATCTCGCGGGTACCCTCATGGTCAACCCGACTTATCCAGAGACTATCGGGAACTCAGGTCCACCTCTACCGGGGTGGTACCACCTGTCCCTTCAGTTCCGCAGTAACAGTAAATGGGGAACAGTGTAAGGTAATAGTGTGTTCGTAACATCAAGGGGGAAATTCGAGGAATCACCCTCGATGGATTCCCACTCGATGTAACCGTCAAGGTGAACTTGAAGGAATCACCCTCGATGGGTTCACACTTGAGGGGCTGCACGATAGAGGTATCATTGGAGGTGGTGAAAAAGGAATCACCCTCGGCAACCCACAACCGACTAGCTACGCTACAGAGATATCATCAGGAGTGAGGTAGGAGGTATCACCCTCGGCACTCGATAGTAGCTCTGCAGAGTCGTACAACTAAGGGGGGTGCTGGTGGTGTGTTCGGTCTCTGCACATCGATCACACTGATCGGGTCACCGGTAGTAAAGCATGGCAACAAGAACAAGGGTGCGCGGCCACAAATGGATCACTAACCAGCCTATACTAAGCATATAGGACAATATGTAAAGTATCAACAGCAGGTTACAAAATCAGGCTATGCATCAGAATAGGAGCTATCGAACACAGTAGCAAAATCTAAAGCAAGCACGAGAGAGAAAGAATGGGTGATATAGGAATGATCAAGGGGGTTTTGCTTGCCTGGAAAGCTCTGCTGAAAGGTGCTGGACGTCAGGGGCGTAGTCGTACTCGGGAGCAGCGTCAGTCTCAGAGTCTACCGGAGAGAAGAGGGGGAAGAAACAATAAATATAAAGCAAATAAATGCATCACAAGGCATGACATGGCAATATGTTGTGCTAGGGGTGGCCTAACGCAGTGCTACATGTTACCGACGGAGCGGAAAAATATCTGGGAATATTTTCCTGGCTTTAGGCAATTATCGGATAGACGATCCGGAGGGGAAGGTTCCATGTTTGTAGTGTTGGAGGCATGTGACAGGTATGTGGATGGCATATTCGAATTCATCTTATTTTTCTGATCATTTTTCGTATAGAAAACATTTTCATCCGAGCTACGGTTTAATTTCTATGATTTTTCAAAGTTTTAATCATTTTCTGGATTTTCTGGAATTGTTATTATTTCAAAATTAAATGGGAAATGGCTAGGTGCACCCAGTGCAGTGCATCCAGAGGGGCATTAGAGGCTGACAGTGGGGCCCAGTTGACTGGGTCAACTGCCCAGTCAGCAGAGGCTGACTGGTGGGCCCAGTGCTGAGTCAGCCGGCTGACTGGGTCAACCTTATCTGTTTAAAAAGTGCCAGGGCCACACATGTCAGTGACACAGGGAGTTAACAATGCTTAATTAAATTAAGAGGGTTAATTAGCAGGTGGACCCTATCTGTCTGTGACACAATTAATTAACAGATTAAGTTTATTTATAAAAACAGTTAATTAGCGGGTGGGGTCCACATGTCAGTGACTGGGATTGCCCAGTCAGCACGATGACCAGGTCAACATGGTCAACGGGGCCCACGAGGCCCACTGGCAGTGACCCAGGGTGGGCCCCAGGCCGTGCCACGTCGGATCACCGGCGATTAAACGCCCACGACCTCATTTCGCGGCGGAGGGACTCGGGTCGGCATCGGATATTACCTACAGGGGGCCATTTGGCGCGCGGTTGGGCGCGTTCGAACGAGTGCACAACGGCGCGTCGAATGGTGGCGGTGGTGTCACCGGAGGTGGACCGTAGCATCGCCGGTGACGAGTGGGGCGGCTGCCGGCGTTCGGGCGAGATCGAGCGCGTAGCTGCGGGGCACGGGAGGATGCGCGCATGGGCTCGCTGGGCTCCTGGAAGCACCAGGAGCACGTTGCTGGGCTCGGGCGAGGGCTGCGATGGCTGTGGCCGTGGTGGCGAAGCAGGGGAACGACAGCGAGCCCGGGCACGATGGCCGCTACGGCTACGGGCGATGGGAGGCAGCGCTAAGGGAGGGGAAAGAGGTAGAGGCTCACCGCAAGCCTGTAGTTGAGCAAAGCGGGCTCGGGGAAGGCCTGGAGCAGACGGCGCAGCGACGGCGATCTCCGGCGACTGAGGAAGAAGAAGAGGTCATAGCAGTCGATGCGGTGGCTCTCGGCTCCAATGGATGGCACCAGTCAACGAAGCGGACGACGACGGAGAGGATGGACATGGCAGCGCGGCGCGGGGAGGCCAGTGGCTGCGGGATCAACGCGGCGACGGCAACGGTGTCTCGGGCGAGCTCGAGATCGAGCGAGGGAGAGAGGAGAAAGGGGGCTAGAGTTCACCAGGGGGTGCCCTGGGGTCGATCTTATCCCCCCACGGCAGCGACGGCGCCGGGGGATGGCCGACGCATGCCCATCACCGGCGCAGGCGTGCGCGGCATTGACACGCAGGGAGAGAGAGGCGGGAGGAAGGAGAAAGGCCGAGGTGGGCCGGGCCAGGCTGCACTGGTGCTGTGCAGGCCTAAGTGCACAGTGGCCCCAGGCTTTTTTCCTTTTCTTTTCTCTGATAAATACTTCAACCAGTATTTTCATTTTATAAATGCCATCAGATGACTTTGCAAAAATGTGGAGCTCTGCTCATAATTAGCATTGCATTCTTCTGCACTGTCACAAAAAGTTTGGGAGAAGTTTGAATTGATTTGAATTTTTCATAAATGGAAATGGATTAATGGGGCTGTTTTGGTCACTGTTTTTGGGGGCTAACTCCCAAATGAGTAAATAAGTGATAATGTTTTCCTTAACATTAATTATCTATTGAATATTGTCTAAAACATGAAGTATTTTTCATACAAGTTTGTAGCTTTTCAAATTTCACTTGCTATTTGAATTTAAGTTTGAAATGGAATTTTAAATGAGACATGAACCAAAGATGATTAAGCTTTGCAAAACAAAGTGTCTTGGCATAGTCATGAGGGATTTCTGTAGTGCATTACATAGGGATGTTACAGTGGGCTCCCCCAAAAACCTCCGCCAACGCGTCTGTTCCCAAGCCCTCTTCCCGGATTCATGCCACTCAGAGCAGACACAACCAGACGATCACCTACCCGCATTGATGTTGTCTGACGGACATGACTAGAAGGCTATCCGCGTCGGCATTCACACCGACATGGCAATCGAGAAGCCTACTTCGACCGCTATGCCCATACTGAAGTGGTGTTGGTCCGCCTGCCCCGGCTATTTAAGCCGACTGGGTGGACGCAATGCACTACCAACATTGCCATTGCTCCTCTCCTCATCTCTCCTCCGCACACCTCCACAACCGGCCACCGTGATGGGCATGTCCGATAGCAACAACCGGTTCTCTGCTCGCCCCTTCGGATTGTGGCACCCCCACCGCTCCCTCCCCCGTGAAGCCGGAGCTCATGTCGTGCGATGACAAGGAGCAGCAGTAGTTGCCCTTCCTCCCTAAGGCCGCGTGAACGGATAAGGAGTACACGTGTTAGCTCGAGTGGTCACGCTTCGACCGCGATCCAGCGCCGCCCTTGCTGCCACTCCGACATCGACGCCGCGGTTCAGCCTCATGGACACCACCCGCACGTTCTTAGCCAGCATTGAAGCTGAGCATGGCGCCTACCTAGCTATATATAGTTAGTATTTTACTTCTAAACTTTCACGTTTTATATATGTAAATGTAATTCCAACATTTTATCTTATAAATTAAGTAATTCCGCAATTGAAGTACAATATGTGCACCTTTCCATCGCCTCTCGGTCCTATTAAACCCAAACATGCTCGTGGTTGGGGCGGCCTCCACACGCTCTCCTGGCCGACTCCACACACTTTGCCCGCGCCTTTTGTGCAATCCAATCAAGAATCAAGAAATAAGAGAAGGATGTTCCTACAAGGCTCCTTAGAGCTCAGCGACTCTCAGCCGTCGGATCGGTTTGTTTGATGCGATTCTGGGCGTCGGATCGAGATCTGGAGGAAGCTGGGCCGTTGGATCTGGGATGATCACTGCTGGAATGAATAGTAATGGCAACAAAATGTGTATACCATGCCCCCACCAGGGCATTTCGGTCATTTCGCGTAGTGGGGGTATAAAAGGGGGGCGCTCATTTGACGGAGACCTAGCCGCCTCCTCCCTCGCTCGCTCCTGCAGCCGCCTCCCTCCCTCCCTCCCACGCAGCCGCCTCCCTCCTCCCTCGCTCGCGCCTCCGCCCCGCGCCTCCCCCGTGCCCAGCTCCTCCCGCCTCGCCGCCGCCTCCTCTCCCCTCCCGCGCGCCTACTCTCCTCCCACCCACATCGCCGCCGCCGCCACCCACCGCCTCGAACGGCGCCGTCGGCGGCCAGATCCGCCGCAGCAGAGCGCCCCCCCCAACGATGACGAGCAGCAGAGGAAGGAGGACGAGGAGCATGACGGCGGCGGCGGGGAGCAGCAGTAGTTTCTCCCCAATCGTCTTCCTCCCTCTTCCTGTTCACGGAGGAGCCGCCGCCGCCGCCGCCCCTTCCCCTTCCATAGCTCGCGCTCTTCCTCTCTTCCCCGCCCCCCTCACTCCGCCGGCCGCCGGCCCACCGACTCCTTCGCCTCCAGGAAGCACTGCCGAGGCGACCGTGTTGCTCTGGGTCACGCGCCGCCGCGCCCCCGGTCAACTCTGCACGGGTCGCCTCACTCCTCCTCCTCCCCATCGGGACCGGGCAGGAGGACGAGCGCCCTCCCTCGCGAAGCGATGCCGCGGTCGTTGCCGACGAGGATGTCATTGGTGAGCGCGGTGGCAGCCAATGGACGAGCTCGAGCATGGGTTTGTGGGCGCGTTGGTGAGCGCGGCGGCGGCCCTGGCCGAGCTCGAGCCCGGGCGCGGCGGTGCGTTGTTGAGCACGGCGGCGGCCTGGCCATGGCCGAGCTCGAGCGTCTCGTTCTCCAATGGCTCCTGCACGTGCCGCCCCTGGGTGAGGTGTTTGTTCAATTGTCGTGGTTGATTTTCTCTATTACTCTCGGTTTGGTCAGGGTCTCATGTGGGATTTCGTTGCAGGTTCTGAAGAGCCACCATTTGTTCCGTTCGTCGAGGATTCGACCGTCCTGCCGACTGCTGCTGCGTTGAGATGTTGCAAGGCTTCTGGTCTGGGAGCTCTTCTTTTTCCTTCCTATCTAGCGGTCTAATATTTGTGGAAGTGTTGTTATGTGTGGCTTCAGTAGTTTGTTAGATGTGTTGGCTGCTGCTAATGCTTTTTTGGATGCATTAGCTGCTCGAGGCTGAGTATGGTCGGATTCCTTTGATGGATTAGGGGATCTACTTGGGTCCTTGGTATTTTTTGTTGCCATGTGGGAGGCTCAGCCGCATGTCTAGATTCCTGCCAGTTTTTTTGTTCCTTTCTGAATTTGTCTGCTACTTATAGGTTTGGCATGGACTGCTGTTGTTGACAGCATTGCCTCATGATATTTTCAGTAATTCTTAACGGTATCTTCAGTAATTCTCATGATATTAATCTATTCAGAAAGCTGCCAGGTTTTTTAGCTAGCTGTACGAATGCCTTGTAATCGGCCTTTACCAAGTAAAAACTGGAGCCCTTGTCATTGATTGGCTTTGTGTGTTGTTAGATATTGTATGTAGTTCTAGCAGTAGCAGCTGCTGCTGCATAATGGTCTACCACCTGAGTTCGAGCCAAGAAGAATGTTGGGCAACTACGAGGTTACATACATTCACTAGGTTGGGTACTGAAGTGCGTACATATTGATAATTGAATATTGAATAGGTACATTCGCCGGGAATGAGGGTCTGCTAATGTTATGGGCTTGATTGGCTTTGTGAGTTAGAGCAAGATTGTGCTTTGCAGGTATTATGCAAGGGCTATTTTTATTTATGCAAGTTAGTTAGGCGGTTCACTGTCACCAGTGGAGCAGTTGCTGATTTAGCTTACAATGGTGACCGGAGACTGACTGAGTGTGCTTGCAGTTCGAGGCGGAGCGCAAGGAGGAGGACACCTGAGTGGAGATCTACTGCGCCGCCAAGCCGGGGCTACTGCTGTCAACGGTGAGCGCCCTGGACACGCTGGGCCTCGGCATCCAGCAGTGCGTCGTCAGCTGCTTCAACGACTTCGCCATGCACGTCTCCTGCTCCGAGGTACCAACGATTCCATCCATGAATTCATCACTACACCAACCAACATGGATGGATTCATCTTCTTCTTCAGCTAGATCATCAGTTAAGTCATCAATCCCAGCTGATTGATTCGAGTTTTGTATGGATAGGATACATGTTGTTTTTGTTACTTGTACCAAGGTTCAGGACCTTGATGAGTTGGCTGATGATCCATGTAGATTTGACTTACCATGATCTGGATATGTATGTCAGTATACATTATTAAGTAATGGCTAAATGACTGGGATGTGTATGTCATCTTTAACTGAATTTAGATGTTTATTCAATCTGAATTTAAATGTTTTATCATTCGGCATGTATTTTCTTGTGATTTCTTGTGCTGTAAACTTTAATTAATCATCTTTAGCTATTGTCTATTATCCTACAGCTGGGCTCATGCACTTGGAACTCTTTGCCACCTGATAATTAATGAAGGTAGTATATCTTTGGATTGTAATTACCTTTTTGGGGCTTGGACTTGCTCTGTATGATATTGTATTAGTTTATTATTAGGCTTGAATGAACTGCAGATTTCGTAACTCAGTACTGTTGTTTGCCTATGCTTTTTCACTGCCACATGTTTTAAATTGTAATCGGGAGCCCTCTCGAATTACTTATGCCTCTGGTGATTTGAGAGTTAATATTCTGTTTCTGCAAATACCCCCCCCCCCCCCCCCCCCCCCCCCCCCCCCCCCCCCCCCCCCCCCCCCCCCCCCCCCCCCCCCCCCCCCCCCCCCCCCCCCCCCCCCCCCCCCCCCCCCCCCCCCCCCCCCCCCCCCCCCCCCCCCCCCCCCCCCCCCCCCCCCCCCCCCCCCCCCCCCCCCCCCCCCCCCCCCCCCCCCCCCCCCCCCCCCCCCCCCCCCCCCCCCCCCCCCCCCCCCCCCCCCCCCCCCCCCCCCCCCCCCCCCCCCCCCCCCCCCCCCCCCCCCCCCCCCCCCCCCCCCCCCCCCCCCCCCCCCCCCCCCCCCCCCCCCCCCCCCCCCCCCCCCCCCCCCCCCCCCCCCCCCCCCCCCCCCCCCCCCCCCCCCCCCCCCCCCCCCCCCCCCCCCCCCCCCCCCCCCCCCCCCCCCCCCCCCCCCCCCCCCCCCCCCCCCCCCCCCCCCCCCCCCCCCCCCCCCCCCCCCCCCCCCCCCCCCCCCCCCCCCCCCCCCCCCCCCCCCCCCCCCCCCCCCCCCCCCCCCCCCCCCCCCCCCCCCCCCCCCCCCCCCCCCCCCCCCCCCCCCCCCCCCCCCCCCCCCCCCCCCCCCCCCCCCCCCCCCCCCCCCCCCCCCCCCCCCCCCCCCCCCCCCCCCCCCCCCCCCCCCCCCCCCCCCCCCCCCCCCCCCCCCCCCCCCCCCCCCCCCCCCCCCCCCCCCCCCCCCCCCCCCCCCCCCCCCCCCCCCCCCCCCCCCCCCCCCCCCCCCCCCCCCCCCCCCCCCCCCCCCCCCCCCCCCCCCCCCCCCCCCCCCCCCCCCCCCCCCCCCCCCCCCCCCCCCCCCCCCCCCCCCCCCCCCCCCCCCCCCCCCCCCCCCCCCCCCCCCCCCCCCCCCCCCCCCCCCCCCCCCCCCCCCCCCCCCCCCCCCCCCCCCCCCCCCCCCCCCCCCCCCCCCCCCCCCCCCCCCCCCCCCCCCCCCCCCCCCCCCCCCCCCCCCCCCCCCCCCCCCCCCCCCCCCCCCCCCCCCCCCCCCCCCCCCCCCCCCCCCCCCCCCCCCCCCCCCCCCCCCCCCCCCCCCCCCCCCCCCCCCCCCCCCCCCCCCCCCCCCCCCCCCCCCCCCCCCCCCCCGATGCTGAACGAGCAAAGAAGGAGCTCGAGCAACAAGAGTACTATGATCCAAAAATAGCTGATGAGGAGCGAGAGAAAGGTAAGCCGTGCGAATTCTACTGTTAACACAACACTTGTCTGCCCCTGATAAGTCTGGGTGATGATAAGGGTTTTAATTTTTGATACTCCTTGTAGGTAATGAGTTCTTTAAGCAGCAAAAATACCCAGAAGAAGTGAAACATTACACTGAAGCGCTCAGGATAAACGCAAAGGATCCAAAGTTATTTTCTTGAATGTTTTATTATGATATTCAATTGCTTGAGCTAAAAAATTCTGTGAAGCCGTTTCACTGTTATATTGGCATTGAATCGGTAAATCTGATGAGAACCCACATAAGTTTATGCCATCTGAATTAATCTGTAGGTGACCACTGGCTATAGGTGTTTCTGCAGTATAGGTGTTGTGTTGTGGCGTATTTTGTAGTGCTAAGCTATTGGCTACGTTTCAGGTATAAAGCAATCCAGTTTTTCAGGAAAGAGTACGACAAAGCGATGGAAACTTATCAGGAAGGCCTAAAGCATGATCCGAGTAACCAGGAGCTGCTTGGAGCGCCAGCGCTTTTAACAGCTGGGTGAGAAATATATGCTTAATTATTATTATTTTGACTTTATGCCAACACATTTGTTTTTGGAAAATAGTTGTTTTCGCTGATCCATTTTACCTCCTTATTCTTCTTCAGTTTGGAGATCTAGGGATACAAGCGCGTTCAGGAAATTATATGGGTGAATAGACTTCAACGCATTATTCGAACTGGCCGCACTAGCCATTGGTAAGGTGCATTCTTTTTCTTTTGGAATTATTCAGTTCCCTGTACTTATCTCCGCATCTATTCTCCGTGTCATTTCTGAATTTGGTAAGGTGCATTCTTTTTCTTTGGCAAACAGAGCAGGCAGGAGGAGGAAGCAGAGAGGGAGAGGGCGAGGAGATCCTGGTCTGCACCTTGCGTCTCCCACAAGCTACTGCAACGGGAGAATCGCGTATACCCAAAATCTTTCTCAAAGCCTACAGCTACTGCCTCCCCAAGCAATGCCAACCTGCAGCAACAAGATAAGCTACACTCTGTTTATGTATTACATATTTCATTCAACTATGCCCCTCTCTTTAATCTTCCCATTGTGAATAGGTTATATGGTAATATAAATAGCTGATTTGATAATGGGAAAATCTGATTTGATAATAGAAATAGCTGGTTTGATACAAACATATTGCTAACTCCTTAGGTGTAATGTTGTTTAAAAGATGCCACAGTCGTATATTTTTTTTCATGAGACAAACATGTATTTGTTTGTTTGTAGGGTTCAGATTTTAAGATCTCCGGTGGGCTTCTATAGGATTGGTAGAAGAGGAGGACCAGAGCTGACCAACTCTTCTCAAGGTCACCTTTCTACAACAATGTAAGCAGCTTCCCTCAAGAAACTTATCGAGTCTTCTGATCGACGCATCATGAATCGGGCATTTAGTTGATAGATGTATCGGTGTTGTGTATTTCCAGATTGTACTCAAACTAACTTGGCCCCTATATTAAAGATGCATGGCTTGATTTTAAAATTATGGTTATGAACACAAAGCTAATTTGTACTCTGTTCTACACTACTGTCCCTTGGACAGTGATCCCACAATTGAGAGGAAGCCAAACATAGGTACATATGTTTTCCTTCATCCAATCCAATGGTTTTTTCTTAAGGCCATTGAATACATCATGTAACCCCACATAAATGGTTGGGAACCAGATAAATTTAATTTATCTTCAATACCCTCTCCAAAATATTGCTGCTGCATGTATTAGGCAGGATCTATAAGAGTTATTGCTATGTATATGTTGTGAATCTGCCAATGTAGTCAATTTGCGGTTCTATCATATTTCTTAGTTCAAGCCCCTGAGATAATGCGTTTAAATTTATGAACTCAAACAGTTCAAGATTCAGTAAAAATGCACGATGATCTTTACAAATTATCTATTTTTCTATGGGACTTCGAACATAATAAATTAGGTGCATAGTAGTGGCATGTTACATGGTCTAGGTAGGTTCTAAGGAAGGGGAGTGTTGGATCAGTCTCATATTCATATTGGTGCGTGTGGTGGTAACTGAGATGGGACGCTGTGGCATGCTTTTGTGTTGTTGATAGTTAGTGTGGATCGCTTAATTGGTCCTCTTGAATGGGTAGATCAATCTGGTGTCAGCTTAGGGGACGGGTTAGGTGTGATATGCTAGCTTTTCTGTTTATTGGGATGGTCAGCATTGTTATATACCATTTTCAGGGTTTCAGTCTTGTTAGTTGCAGGTGTCTGACAGATGGTTGTTCACCCTTATGAGGTGTACCAAGCGATCATCCTTTCCGAACTGTACACAGTGCTTTGGAGACAAAAATTCCACTGCTGTGCTACTGAACCTTGGTCGTGCAAGCTAATCTAACGGATGTCAGTTAACTCCTTCTGTACACATAGTCCGTATGTTATGTGTGGGGAAATGAAATGAAGTAATATATAAATATGTGAATGTATGCCTTTTATTTTATTTTATTTTATTGACGAGCATGGCAGGAGTTCTTCCGTTTTTATTAAAGATAGGAAAAAGGGGAAAAATACTTAGTTCCTTGGTTAATGTCTTTTTATTTTATTTTATCATTTTCTCAGTGTGTTATGAGTCATCGTTGGCCATACAGTTATGGTTTCGTAAACAAAAATAACGCTTTGGCTCTGTGTGGTGCCTTGACACATCATATATACATGGATAGTGAAATATCGGGTCTACCTTATTCACATAGTTATTCTTATCAGCGTACAGAGCAAAAGACTCGGCGCATGCTTGGTTGAGTAACCATAGACTCACCAATGTAGTCTATGTATTCTTACACTGGCCATACATAAAAAAATGTGTGTTCATTGACCGGTTTTGCTCAAAATAAAAAATTGTAGCTCATACCTTAAGACTGACCGTCGATTGCTTCTTTTTTTAATTGTTTCCAATAATGTTATTTTTGCATCTTTATGTTGTCCTGCGCATGTATGTTCCTTTGCTGCTCATTTATCAATCACATATTTATGTTTTCTCTATACCATTTCCAAACACTCAGGTGGACCAGACTATCGTGAGAATTTTTAGCAGAATGATTCTTGATATTATGTTGGATCATGTTGGAATTCCTAGAGCTATTTATCGGAGAAGGATGTACCCGCATAACACAATGACTGTCACTGTGCTTTTCTACCGGAGAAATGCACGCATTTGAGTATTTCGGTTAGCCATCTTGGTAAACAAATGTTTGTTGTTTCCTTGGTGTTTATTTCCATTGGCAAAACACTGCTTATCGGCGGTTGGAACTATGCTTCCAGCAGTATCACTTGCCATGATGAGCTACATCATTAATTCTCATTTTGTGTACTTATCAAGGCTGCTATCTGATTTTGTCACTTGCCTTTTGTATAGTCTTTTGTATGCCTTGCTTACACTACTGTACTGTCCAGCTGCCCTGTAGTGTGCTACTTGTTTTCCTGTCCCTTTCTTTGAAATGACTTGCCCTAATTATTACCACTGGTCTTTAGACTTGTCAGATGTGTTGCTTTCTGTATGAACATGTTGTAAGCTTGATCATGTATCATTCATTTTTACTCCTAGGTTTTGTTTCCTACAACCTCTGTTTACATTACAACTTCGAAATAGATAGGATGTGGTCTGATTGCAGTTATGATTTAGCACTGATTGTGTGGGTATGGCAAAGGCGACAACAATGTTTACTATAACCCTTTTTGGCTTTTTATGTCAGGTTGATTACATCTGGTCATTACATTCTTCGGGAGGAGACCTTGTGTTGAGCATGACACCCAGTCTGGCCAGCCTTGCAACTGCCAGCAACCCGATTCATCGACTGGTATTAACTTGCATAGTAGTTCTGTTTAGATTACAGTTTTAGCTTCCTCCACTCTTTGCTTTGATTAGGTTAATTTCTATTCCCTCTGTCCCATAATATGAGAACATTTTCCAAAGTATGTTAGCTTGAAAAACGTTCTTATATTATGGGACGGAGGGAGTAACAAATAGGATGATGATCAGGATGAATAATATTTCGGCATTGCTACCATTATGGTTCCACTCATGAATAACTAAATTAACTTGATGATCCATTGCAAGCAATCGTTCTAATTCCCATTTGGCAACCTTGAATAATTTGTTTAATCGCTTGAACAGTACGTTGAGCCAATCAATGGTCTTTGTTATGAGGAGCCTGACTGCACCGAATATGATGAGTTTCCTGGCTACTATCCATCTGACCATGAGGACAACAATAGTGATTGCTTATCTGAGCTTGAGCTGTGGTGAATGCGACCGATGTTTTGACCGCATAAGAAGATGAAGTTCTTTTCGTTTATCGAGTAATATTATCATAGGTGGATGTGATGCCTCTATAGAGGCGTTGTGAATCAGTGTAGTAGCCCATCACCCTATCCTTATTGTAAATTATGTGTGCTCATCGCTATGAGACAGTCCTTCGGATGGATTTACTAATCCATGGTTATTGTATATTATGTTGTAGTTCCAGTGTTGGTTCTCTAATTTACTTTCTATGCCTGTGTTATCATGTATTATTGCATATGCTAAACCTGGATTTCTATTAACTTGCCATTACCTGTTTAACCAAAATGTTGCGACCGGCACCCTCGCGCCAAGGCGCGATTCCGATCTAGTCCAATAATAAGAGATGAATGTTCCTACAAGCTCTCTCAGAGCTCAGGCACTCTCGGCCGTCGGATCGGTTCACTTGATGGAATTCCGGCCGTCGGATCGAGCCGCTGGATGACCTCGGCCGTCGGATCTAGGATGAGCACTATAGGAATGAATAGTTACTCCCGTTTCGTGCCACCGCGCGTAAATAGCCTGCCCCGCCGGGGGCATTTTCGTCATTTCACTCACAGGGGGTATAAAAGGTCACGGCTCGCGTGGAGATGACCTAGCCGGCTCGCTCGCGCCGCCTCCTCCTCCTGCACTCGCGCCTCGCCTCTCTCCCCCCTCCAAACCCTAGGCCCGCGCTGGCCGGCCGCCGCCACCGCCGTCGCCGCTCGCCCGGGCACCTATCCACGACCTCGCGCTGCCCCTCTCCTCCTCCTCCCGCCTCACCTCTCTCTCTCCCCTCTCCAAACCCTAACCCTAGCCACCAGCCTCCGCTCCCTGCCGCGTCATCGCGTCGTCTCCTCCTCCCCGCCCTCTCGGTCCTCAGCAGGAGGAGCGCGGCTCGCCGCTACAGCTGCTCCTGCTCAAGGACGAGGTGATGAAGATCACCCCCGTGCAGAAGCAGACGCGCGCGGGCCAGCGCACCCGCTTCAAGGCCTTCGTCGTCGTCGGCGACAGCAACGGCCACGTCGGCCTCAGCGTCAAGTGCGCCAAGGAGGCGGCCACGGCCATCCGCGGCGCCATCATCCTCGCCAAGCTCTCCATCGTGCCCGTCAGGAGGGGCTACTGGGGGAACAAGAACGGCCAGCCCCACACCGTCCCATCGCCAGTATGGTGCGTGCCTCCCCTTCTTCCCCCTTATCCTCTCCCCTCCGCTCGGGGAGGAGAGGAACCCAACCGAATCGAATCCAGGGGAGGAGAGGCAATCTATAGATAGATAGATGGATTGGTGGAAGAACCCCCAAAAATCGAATCCATCCTCTTTGCTTTGGTTAGAATTAGCTGGTGGCTGCCTTTCTGTTGATTAGAATTAGGTGCCGTGGGGATGTTCCCGTGGTTGGCTCCGTTCCGCTGTTCCCGTGGTTGGCTCCATTCCTCTGTTTCCTTCGCTTCCCGCCATGGATTTTCTTGTTCTTTCTGCGCAGGATTGGGTTCTGACCAGGTTTCTTTCCTCCCTCCTTCTGGTTCTTCTTCTTGCAGCGTGGAATCGGTAGCAAAGCGGAGGAATTTCAGGCGGAGGAAGGATTTGGCTGGCAGCTCAGGTGCCCGCCCCCTGGGGGTCTGAAATCATGGCCGCCCGCGTCCCCCAGAAGGTGCTGCAGTTCGCCGGCATCGATGATGTCTTCACTTCCTCTCGTGGATCCACCAAGGTATAAACTAACCCTCCCTATATCCATATTATGCGATGCTCTCGTCATTGGAACTTTACAGCCAGTACAAAATTGCTTGTATTATGTGTGCATAGTGTAGAATGTTCAGTTTAATTATGCTGAATCTTCTGATCTGTTTCCAAAGTGATTGCCTTGTGCAGCGTGAACTATTATAATTGCACTTGATGTAGTCTCATATATGGCAACTGATTAGTCTTGAAGTGATAATGTGTCTCTATCTACTTTATACTTCTACAATACAATACAAGAGATATGACAGTATGGAGTTCATTTAGAGTCTTGGCAGATCATATTCTAGATTATTGATCACTACATGGAATCCTACAATGTCAAGAATCTCATATATGCAGTCATCAGTCTTGCGCACACGACGATGAGGTCTGAGCTTGGCATGATTACTCTCCACAAGACTTACAAACAACCATAAATGTGTGCCCTCTCTATGTTAGCACTCTTGGTTCCTCTGCTTCTACACTGCACATACATTTTGTAGATTCTGCACTTGATTTTCATTTAGTTTTTGCAATTTCTGCACTTGGCTTATTTGCAAGTAACATGGAGATGTCCCCCCCCCCCCCCCCCCCCCCCCCAGATGCAGAAGTGAGAGGAGGAGCCATGAGAATAGCTCCTTCGAGATCCAGGGCTATGGCTTCTTCTTGTCGGTTGAGAAGAAGCGCATTTTTGCCGAAAACTGGCAATGCCACCGGAGCAGCAGCAACATCACTCAACCTGTTCATGTTAGCCCCAGATAAATTATCATCTATGCTGAACCCCGCGGACAAGGATTCTGACCAAAACTCGCTGCTGGAGGTTCCGTCCAGGTTAACCCATCTCTCTCTCTCTCTCTCTCTCTCTCTAACCCCTACTCCTCCATTGTCTTGCCTTGCAGGTTGCCGCCGTCGCGGAGCTGGACGAGGTCATGGCGTCTTCAAGCTTTTTTAGGCTGATGCTCCTCTGTCCACAGAATCCCGGAGCAGCAAGGTGTGTTGCTGCTACTCCCTACACCTCTTGATGTTACCATTCTCCATCCACAGCTACCATTTGGAGAAAAAGCTATCCAGAAATAAGATTCACGGGAGCCCTCGGACGCGCACAGAGCTCAGCACAATCCGGCTGTCTTGCTTAGTGTAATTACCCAAGTGCTTAGATTATTGAGTAGTGGAAATCGTGTGGTTTTGCCTTGCTTTCTTTCTCATTTTAGATCCTGCCTTAACCATACGAAGTAGTTTGATGCCTGACAAATAGGCTGAGCCTATAAGTTTGACTGTGAAAAATAAACTGAGCTTATAAGTTTGACTGCCATGTTATTGACTTTCTTTTGACTGCAACCATCTCTCTCCATTCCTATTTCTCAAGTGGGAGTAGTGTCACTTCCAGGAAATAGGTCTCTGTATGCTTAATGCATGTACCTGGATTCCTTTTTATAATGACCGTAATGTTTATGCACTTATAATTCTACCCAATGTCGAATAATGGAGAGTAATTCATTTTTTTTGTACGTGTGGACTCATATTGTACCTAAACTGGAGAACATTAAATGACAGGATTGCAAAGAGGTGTCGGCTTGAGATTGACCACATCTGTTGTATCTACCTGGAGGCCGGCTCTCTCTCAGTTCACTCAAGAGCACCTTTGTTCCACTATAGCTCAAAACGTAAGAGGCCAGAGCCACGACGCGAGTGCGTCTGCTTCCCGTTAGGAGGTAATTCGAGGCGGCGGATGTTATATATGCCCACTCTACCATTTTAGTTATCAAACATGTAGAGTTAAACCACTGATTTCCTATGTCCTTTATTCTTATTACTTTTAGTCTCCAAGTGATATAGGAGATTCTGTTGGT
Source organism: Thinopyrum obtusiflorum (assembly GCA_036873465.1). Classification (NCBI taxonomy): domain Eukaryota; kingdom Viridiplantae; phylum Streptophyta; class Magnoliopsida; order Poales; family Poaceae; genus Thinopyrum; species Thinopyrum obtusiflorum. The sequence continues at coordinate 26,697 of JAAAWM010010832.1, read as the reverse complement.
GCTCTATTAACATGATTAGATTTTGTATTTTTTCTTACTAAATAATATCGCTCCTGCAGACGCATAGTTTGGAGAGTGATCCATTCCATTGCATATGTGGACTCCTTATTGCCAGCGTGGTCAGGAAATAATATTAACATTAGAAGTATCATGGTAGTATGAGATGTGTTCCTGAAGCGGTACCATATGTAGCCCCAGAATGATGCAAATAATGCTTTTATTTTGAACTTCTTTCAGCTACATATTGCTTGTTGTTTGGTGTTTACTGTTTAGTTTGTAGTGTTGCTTTTCTGCGCCGGTTGCTTTGCACCTTGCACTAATTGTTATTGTATTTTTCTGCACCGATTGCTTGCTCCTTGCTTTTTAGTTCGTAGTGTTTCTTTTCTACTGAACCGTAAAATTGGCTTGTATGATTTCTGGAAGCTATCTCCCTTTTATGCACTAATTGATTTTGTGTCAGCATTTTGTTTCGAAAAATGTCATTGTACAACCTGGCCAATTCTTGGTTCTAATTGTTTCATCCTTTCGTATTTTAAGTTTGCGAATTTAAGGCTCTACCATCATACAAAGATAAACAATCATGTGGATTTGGATTAAGTGCATTTCCTTTTCAGTATTTGAATTAATGAGTGCTCACAAAAAAGGATACGATTGTAAGACTTGCCATATATTGAAATTTGGATGGAATATATTTGTAGTTAAACCATTCTTGCTCAGTTTCATATTTCTCAATCCATACTTCCGTGCAAATATCAATCCTTGATAGGTTATTCGGTAACCTTGCACATGTTCATTTTCTCTATATATCACTAGCATTAAAGTTCATGCACGATACATTATATCAGTAACCTTGCACATGTTCATTTTCTCTATATATCACTAGCATTAAAGTTCATGCACGATACATTATATTCTCGGTTTTAGAACATTAAAGTTCAAGTACAGGTAAAACCATCACCTCAAGTCATGGTTGGGGAAGGTTAAAACTAGAAAAGCAAAAGAGGATCCTAACATTTTTGGTATCATCTTATGGGTTGTTTTGAGGCCACATATCTGTACCATACTAGCATCTGTTCTGCTAAGGCTTTCTAACTTCTCTTTTAATTTTTGCATTGCATATTTAACCATTTCCTGATCTCCATAGTATTGCTAGCTCCTTAGGTGTAATGTTGTTTAAAAGATGCCACAATCGTATATGAAGTTTTTCATGATACAAACATATATTTGTTTGTTTGTAGGCCTCAGATTTTAAGATTTCCAGTGGTTGCTGATTATTTCAGTTTTTTCAGCAAATTGGACGCTCTTGACTGATATTGCTAGCAAGATGTGAAGCAAAGATAATTGTTGGTCTCTACAGGATGAGCCACAAGGTGCCATGTCAAGAACACAAAGAATGCCAATGTGTTTTAATTTATTTCCACTACAATTTTTTTCTGTTGCCAAAAGTGGCATTTCTGAAAAAAAGAAAATGCATGGTGTCTTTTGTGCAGGTTGGTTTGCACAAGGTGTTGTAGTTTTCAAGATATATTATGTGCTCAAATGTTTGAATCAAAGGCTTATGTGGTGTACCGAAAGAATCCTGAGAAAATTTAGAAGGTGAGTTCTATTGGAAATATGTTGATCCTTACTATTATTATCTTTTGCATTAACATTTGATGCTCAAGTTAAAAAAATCATAGAAATATTGGTGTTTTCTGCTCTTATTGTTCCTAATTTTATAGGAGACCTGGATGACTACCTAGGATTTAGATGTGCTAGCCCAGACCCCAAGATATATCATGCGCTCAATGTTACATATATATTCACATTTAGTGGAAATGAGCATGTAGTAATTAACTGGACTATAGTAGATGGACTGAGAACATAACAGAAAAAGTCGGGGACAGAAGGTCCCGAAGGAAATATTTTCAGACTTGTGGCTTGGCAGCTCAAATTGAGCATCATTGTGGCTGTAGTTTAGTGGTGAGAATTCCACGTTGTGGCCATGGAAACCTGGGCTTGAATCCCAGCAGGCACACGGTTTTTTTTCTCACATTCTTTCTTTTTGACAGTACATTTCTTGCAATCTAGCTGTACTGATTGCATGTTATTACTCCTGCAAGATGATTAGATTATTCTTTTCATGCAAAAAATCACCTCATGCGTTATTAATCTGAAATGGATTTTAACCTGTTTTGAGCAACTTTCTATGATGAGAAGTTATAACAAGTGTATTTTTCAAAAAAAATTAACAGGAGTGAAATGAAGGACATTTTCATATCAAGTACTCTGGAACTGTGGCAAGCTTATTAGAGATTTGGATCCTTTAAGATCATCGAAAATCTTCAGGCTAAAGAGGTATATAGCCAAGAGGCAATCATATATGGCCAGGCCATGCTAAGGCCGAGGACGGTGGCCGCCACCACACGGTGTATGTCTTCTTATTCCACTATTTTGTCAAATTGAATTTGGAACTGAATGTGTGAACTCAGTGTTCTGGCAGATCGGAAACAAGTTTTTTGTGCAATGCAATCTTTATATGATACAGACCTCATATAAAAAACTGAGAGATGGCAGGTTAGAGTGCTAATTTCCTAGCATTTATTTCTGGATCTGCGATGACCATGTTCTAATCATCTCCTTCAGCCATGAGGACAGGGTTAGGTTAGACAAATTGGTTGCTAGATTGGGAAGAGTTCTGATCATCTAGCTGTAAAAAATTCTCTTCTTTACATAAATTTGACTTTTGATTTCAAATGCTCTGCAGGACCCAACAGAAGATGCCCTACATCTTTAGTGGAAGAAGTACAAAAGGGTTGCAGTTGAGGCGAGGCTGGGAACACATGATGCATGGATGGTGATGTAGAGGCTTCTCACTATGTCCATCGTGTTTTATTTTTTCCTTGCCACAGTTCTATGTATGCGTTGGGCAGCTGATTCGACTGGCTAAATTTTAACCACGTCGATTCTTCCATGTTTTGTGACCATAGCCTCTTTGATTGGGTGACAAAAACATTCTTATCATTAAAGTAAGTTTGTTTCTGAAAGTTTAAGTTGTATAGGTGAGCTTGATGATCTGCCATAAAATATATTTTTTGTGAGAAGACGGCTGGAATCTTGGTAGAAGAATACCATGCTGAAATCTGAAGAATGCACATATATAATTTGCCCTAAAATAACAGGAACTATTCAAAATTTGAGATGTTTTATATGGTTCAGAAAATATGGTGATACTTTTGTTTTGTTGGCTATGAGATTAACAAAGGGGACCTTATGTTGGCTATGAGATTAACAAAGCAGGACCTTATGTTGGCTGATCAAAGATACTCTTAACTAACGTTGCTTTGTAAGTTTGCTTCAGAACTTTGATTAGCTTAGACTTTCAGTTAGCAACTTCCTTTTTCCCTTTGTAGGCTGAAGCTCAAGGCGTCAATCAAAACAGAGTAAGAAAATAAGCTGGGAATGGTGCAGTGGTATGAAATTTAAAAGAAGCTGAATATAAAGTTGAAGAGCTGGAGCCAAGCATGCAGTCATGCTCTGGTTTATTTACAGGTATTGAGATAGTGGTTAAGTTTGTTTTTGTTTCTCAAGTTTTTAGCATTTTTGGTCTAAATGCCACCATTGCGTCACGGAATTCTCTCCCTTTAGTGTGACAGCAAGAGAAGAAAGTGTGTAAAGAATATAGTGTGGTCCATTTCTGCTTATGTCAGTCAGTGTAACTTGATGCTAAACCTGGATTTCACTAACTTATTGCATTACCTGCTTGACCAAAATGTTGGAACCGGCACCCTCGTAAAAAGTAATGTATGGTCCTGTGTTTTATCTCTGGTCGTATGAAAGCACCGAGTTTGATTCTTCCATTATGTTTTGCTTCTAACACAATTCGTTGCCTGCACATGCTATACCTGGGTCCCTACCGACAAATTGTTACACGCTTTGTCAAAACGTTGTGACCGGCACCCTCGCGCCAAGGCGCGAACCCGATCTAGTGCATATGGTTGCACCACGCGCGGCGCCGCCATGCGGTTGTACTCGCTTGTGCAAACCATCCAGTAACGCACACAATTATGATCCCGACCGACCCCATATATAATATCGTTGTTCCTCCATTGTGTCTTTGACCTTTCTATCTCTCCCACAAACCCAAGAACCGCATGGATATAGAGAGGATTGAGACTTCTCCAATGGCGATCTCGGGGGTAAACACGTACGAGCAGTTCACAAAACACATAACCGTGAGGTCCCACATCACCACCAAATACACGCTGATGTACACCAGCGAGCTGGAGTGGGTGGAGTGCTCATCGATAGGTTTGAGTGGTTCATGAGGAAGGACAAGTATAAGGTGATCTGGCTCGACCCTGAGTACACCCGCGCGTGTTCTGAGTATGATTAGAAGGTCGTCGTTGCCCAGTTGTGCGTGTGCAAACACGTCCTCATCTACCATTACTGTAGGATCACGATGCCTTGTGAAAATTTTGTCAGGTTCCTCAATATCTGGGATTATGACTTCACTACGGTTGACACCATCACGATGCAAAGGTGCTATGTAATTTCACCATCTCATGCCCGAATCTCGTTGATATGAAAAATCAATACAAGTTCATTAGCAATGGGAAGCATATTGACTCCATGGTTGACCTCGCCACGACCACCATCAACCGCTCCAACGCTGGCATGAAGGATGGCATTGACAAGTGTCGATGGGACTCTATCTAGGAAGAAAGTCTGATTCCAGAGCACGTCACGTACTGACAAGGACGCGTACAGAAGCTACAACATGTACATGTGGATCATTAACATGAGGACTTGTCCCATTCTCATAGTAGTAGAGGATGATGATGGTTCGGGTTGTAGTAGCCGCAACGCTAGCAAGCATGCCAACAAGTAGATCGATGAGCTCAATTACTCAGTTTTCAAATCATCTGAACATCATCACACATGACTTCTTAGGTGTAAATGTGTGCGATGGTAAACATATCTCACACGATTTATCACGAAACCGTCCGTTATAAATCACACACGATACATCCAAAAGTTAAGTGCGGAATGGTTCGCATCATCACAGAGCAATTTCTTCAGTACAACTATGTGCTATGTAGCACACATGGTTTGTTTATACCAAACATGCATGACAGTCCAGAGACATGGTTTGACTTTTAGGTGTGCGATAGAGGGGCCTTAATATGACCGATCTGCACTAGCGGTAACATACCAAAGCATGGGTTTCAGTGAACCAATCTGTGATTGGATGGTTAGGAAAATAATGGTATTCCCAGTCCACCAGAGTTCAAGTCCTAGACTTGACATTGGTGCTCGCATTATTTCTGGATTTATTTTAGGCTTTTGACGATCTTCTTTCAGTGGGAGGAGACATTCCCGTCGACTGCGAGACGCCTATGGTGACTTCGTAAAATCTCAAGATACTATGCTGGCTCAGTCTCTCGGAGGTGCTCATAGGGTAGGGTGTGCGGGCGGGCGTTCATATGGGTGAGTGTATGCTCGTGTATGTGAGCGACTTCGATTGTACTGTGCTAAAAAAAGAACGTTGATAACCACCACACGTGTGGTGGGAGCAAAGCCCGACCACACGCCCTATAACCACAGATTGCGCCACATCACCGCATGCATGCATGTGGGAATCTTTTTGGATTTCTAGTTTTTAAAATGTTTTATCTCTTAAATGAAAAATCCGATTGAAGATCCGTTTTCACCATTAAATCCGTCGCGACGAGATCTTCGAAACTAGATCTCAAATCGATATGTTTCAAAGACTTTTTTTTGGGTTAAAAGTTGCCATGTCTATTGCACATAAATTGCCATGGTGCTTACACTGAAATTGCCATGATATGTTTCAGCTATTTTTTCTTCTACGTTTAAAGTAAATTTTGACATATTATAAAACGGGGAATTAAGAAACTAGACTTGCCATGAACCATAAACTAAAATTGCCATGGTTCATAATTAAAAAGAAAATTCATCGTCAATTATTTTAAAAATACATGATCAATGACTCAAACTTGACATGAACCATAAACTAAAATTGTCATGGTGAATTACTTAAATTTGCCATAATACATGCACTAAAATTGGCCATGGTTCATACAAAAAATAATTTCCATGCTCAAAATACTGGAATTGTCATGGTCAAAATACTAAAATTGCCATGATATATAAACTAAAATTGCCATGGTCTATAAACTAAATTTGCCATGATGGATTACCAAAAATTGTCATGATCCATGCATTAAATTTGCCATGGTTAGTTACTAAAAATTGGCATGGTCAATTAATAAAAATTACCAAAAAAAAGTATTTGAAATACAACGGTAGCTTTAAATCTAGAAGGAAAAAATAGATAAAACATGTCATGTCAGCTTTAGTGTAAACACTATGACAAATACAGTGTAAACATCATGGCAACTTTTGGCCAAAAAAAATATTCGTCGAAACATATCAACATGGGATCTAATTTTGAAGATCTCGTCGAGACGGATTTAATGGTGAAAATGGATTTTCAATTGGATTTTTTAATTAGGAGATAAAACATTCTTAAGTATGAAAACCAAAAAGATTCCCGCTGATGTCATCTGCTTTGACGTGGCAAAATGGATGGTAATGGAGGCGTTTGGGCCATGTTGCTTCGTGCCACACGTGTGGGCGTTAACATTTAGGAAAAAAACATGGGTTTCAATGGTACGCAAAGTAATTTCTTTTTCCAAACTACGAGTTGCTTGATATTATGTTTTGGCTTCCAAATCGCGCCTTGCTTGTTGTACGTACGGTTTTTTGTTATATTAGTCCTTGGATATAATAAATAAATAAATCCCATAAAAGAAAGTACGTAGCCAGGTACTCCATTCTAGGGTGCATAGCAGCGGCTAGAGAATTTGGATCCTGCTCCGCTTTGAAACAAGCTAAGCCCCACACTCCATGACAGTGATGCAAATTACACTTATGTTGTGTTATATGCAATCTCCAGTTCCCTATATTAGTTAAAACTTTACACACTTGCATCACAATTCCAAACTTGGATTCTAGTACTAATCAGTTGTGTGATCTTACGAAAGTGCCATGCTTCTATCTAAAGTAAACATCTAAAAGGCCATGAGACGTGTAGTAATCTTCATATAATCCTATGTTCTACGAAATTCGGATATGAGGATATACCAAATGACACGGCCGTGATTAATTAAACGACGCCAAAAGCAATTTATCTCCCTTTATGATGCGATCGAGCCTATCTCAAATTGCTTTTAACGGGTTTTTGTTGGCTACCACATTGTAAAGCACTCCACTAAAGTGTAGATGGTTCCAAAATCAAAACTAGCAAGCGTCCAAAACTAAACCCCGTTTCACTCTTCAGGCCACGCGTTAAATAGCCACAAATCAACCACGAAAGTAGCACTTCCCAGTGATTCCTTCTTTCTCCCAACTCTGACCAAAGCCTAACGAGTCACCACCCCAGCCATGGCAACCACCCTCGCGACCGACGTCCGCCTCTCCATCGCGCACCAGACCCGCTTCGCCCTTCGCCTCGTGTCCGCCATCTCCTCCAACCCCGACTGTGCTGCCAGCAATGTCGCCTTCTCCCTGCTCTCCCTGCACGTCGCACTTAGTCTTGTCACCGCTGGCGCGGGCGGCACCACCCGCGACCAGCTAGTAGCCATACTCGGAGATGGGGGTGCAGGTGACAGCCAGGGACTCAACGCCCTCGCCGAGCAGGTGGTGCAGTTTGTGCTCGCCGATGCGTCCAGCACCGGTGGCCCACGCATCGGCTTCGCCAACGGTATCTTTGTTGACGCGTTGTTCTCGCTCAAGCCTTCCTTCCAGGAGCTCGCTGTGTGCCAGTACAAGGCCGAGACCCAGTCCGTGGATTTCCAGCATAAGGTGATCCCCTTTCCTTGGGCAGCTAGGTCTTGAAACGACGTCAAGATTATTTCCCAGAAAAAAAAAGATAGTACATGATTTCCTCATTATGGCATGACTACTCGAGTACTCCCTCTGTAAAGAAATATAAGATCGTTTAGATCACTATGTTAGTGATCTAAACGTTTTATTATTTCTTTACATAGGGAGTAGTTTATTAGCTTTTACATCTTTTTGAGTTGTTTAGCTTTCACATGTTTCTCTCAAAGTGGTTGTTTTGTGCTGATGTAATATAGGTGTATATCCGTTAACATTTATCTAAAATCTTTTAACCATTCTAGATTTGTAATTTAGTAGTTGTTACCGTATAATTGTATTTTTTTTGTATTTAACAATTGGAGCTTTAGCACTGTTTCTATAGATACATACATACATATACAATATTTCAGTTGTTTTGGTAAAATCAAATAGATCCAACTTGGTATTCCATTGAAGCTTCAAGCTTTGTGCAATTCCTTGTCTAGCTTAAATTGCCATATACTCTGTGTGACAGTCATATATATGTTGTATTTTGTTTTGTTAAGACAAGGTTTTAATCAACAATTTCCCGTATTGGTATTTCAAAATAGTTACTTAAATTGTGATTTTGTATCAGTAAAACATACATATCATTATATTAATTGTTAGTTAAACGCATGTCTAACCAATCAAAATGTGTCATACACATAGATAGAGCGAGGAATTATCATATGTGCCATTTTTGTCCAATTTAATTATTGAAGTGTAGGTGTTCACATGAATTAATGGAACTTTGGGTGTAATACTCGTTGCGGTGTCATGTTGCTTCTTGTATTTTCGATTAGTGTATAGGCATATAGCTTTTGTATGTGCTCCACTTCTACCATGTCAAAGTATGGTAAAAAATTCTCGTTAGATTTACCTGCATGGGAATAATTTGTAACTCGATTGAATGATAAATGTGTTAATCAACATCACTTCTGTTAATTACATGATTTTGAGATAACTAGTTTAGTACTGTGAGCAAATGCAATATTTTGGGCATTTAGTTCTCACTACTATTTGTTGCCTAGAGATTTGATGTTTAGAGAATTTGGTGATATAGTTTTAGGCTCTTTAGCCGAGTATTCAAGTTATAACATTAGGAACGTCCAGGGCATTACAAATTTGTGGGACTACATATAACTTTACACTTAATTCAAATTGGTTTACTGTTTTGGTTTCTTACCGTGAGACGTTCTGGTAAGTATCTTATATGCGGTTTTCATTTATTGCCATCATGACAACCTCACCTATAAGAGCTAGTAAATGTGTATGTGCAATGCACGTTGATATTAGAGAGGAAATTAATTGTATGTTCACATGCGGTAGGTTATCAGTTACGTGTTAATTATGTGATCGTCACATATGTTGATATTTGGAATGATATTAATTGCACGCTAAAAATGTTGAGCGCTCACCATTGGAGCAATTTAGGTCGTTGGATTGACATAGTTTGATGACTGAGATTAATTAGATCTGCCCCTTTGGATCTTTTTATAATGGTATATATATGTACCTATTGAAGAATTAGGTTTCTGCCTTTTTGGCCTATCCTCTATTCCTCTGCCTTATCGGTGGTGACGCTCACAATTCAGTTGAGGCTATAGGTTGGGACCTACTTATACTGCTAATTCCAGAGATCGTGTATGTGTACAGAAAAGTTTCCAAGTTCTTTAAACTTGTGTTCCAATAAGAGTCTAGATAAGATTAACAACCACAATCTTATCCATTTGTAATTGGACAATGTTTGTTTGCTTCCATACCGGAACAGACAGGTGTGAGTCATGTGTCAAATTTAAATACAATCAAATATGATAATAAGCCTAGTTCCATCGAATTAGTAGTGTACCGGGCGATCTTTCCAGTATATTATTGATATTGTATATCGGTAATAATTTTCCTGAAGTATTTACTTAAGTACACCTCGACTATGTATAAATTCCTCAAGTTATAATTCCATCAAGTAATCATTTCAGATCAACAATAGTTCCACCGATGAGTTGTTATTTCCAAATGGTGTTTAAATAATTGCAGGAAACACATAATTCCTACAGTATCCCCCAAAACACTAAAGATTAAAATCAATAATTTTGGAAATATTACCAGTGGTATCGCACAGTGGTGATTTCTACATGTTGTGATGACCATTTAGAATGACTGAATGAGTATGCCCGTGTGAACTGACTTTTTGTAACTAGTTGTATGTGAAGTTCTTACCACGTATGTGAATTTTTTTACTACAGAAATTTCTTACAAAAATACATTTGTATGCCTTCTTGCACTTTCAGTTTCAGTATTACCTTCCGTTCTTTTAAATCCTTTTTGAAAGGTTTTTTGTTGTCAAAAGTTTGGTGGTACATCAGGATCAACCGTTTAGCATATTTTCATTTAAAAATATCCTTTCTTAGTTTTGGTCATCCTATAAACTATAACTAAATTATGTATTGTAATTTTTTCATTTGTTCTAATACTAATATATTGTTCCTTGGTCTAGGCTCCAGAAGCTGTTGGTCAAGTGAACTCATGGGTACAGAAAGTTACCATAGGTCTTATCAAAGAGATCCTCCCTCCAGGATCTGTTGACAACGGTACTAAACTGGTCCTTGGTAATGCTCTTTATTTCAAAGGAGCTTGGGCTGAAAAGTTTGATGTGTCAAATACAAAATACGACAATTTCCACCTTCTTGATGGGAGCTCAATTCAAACGCAATTCATGTCTAGTACAAAGAAGCAATACCTTTCTTCTTCCGACAACTTGAAGGTGCTTAAGCTTCCTTACGAGCATGGTGGGGACAAGAGGCAATATTCCATGTATATTCTTCTTCCCGAAGCACAAGATGGCCTCTGGAGCTTGGCCAAGCGGTTGAGCACTGAACCAGAGTTCATCGAGAACCATATTCCAAAGAAGATGGTTGAAGTTGGTCGGTTCTAGCTCCCTAAGTTCAAGATATCAACTGGATTTGAAGCATCTAGCTTGCTCAAAGCTTTGGGTCTCAGTTTGCCATTTAATGGAGGAGCAAAATTTTCAGAGATGGTAGATTGTCCACAAGGGCTGGAAATCGCACATGTTTTCCACAACTCGTTCGTCGAAGTGAACGAAGAAGGAACTGAGGCTGCTGCAGCAACGGCTGCAGTGCTCATGCCTTATTCAGCGCCCCAAAGGGTGGACTTTGTCACAGATCACCCTTTCCTCTTCCTTATTCGGGAAGACGTTGCTGGCGTGGTAGTATTCGTTGGTCATGTGACCAATCCCCTCATATCTTCATAATGTGCTTGCTACGAATCTGTTGTCTTGGGAGCGACCTCTTCTATCACATGTGAGTGAAACATGTAATAAGTGGATGGTTTCAACATCCGATCATGATGCCCATGTAATAAATACAATAAATGCTCTTGTTTTTGAATAATGGCCTACTTGTTGGCAGAAGTTTGTAGAAGGACAATGATCAAGAATTGCTATGGAGCATTTTATTCTTTTAAGTTGTTTCCTTTTAAGTAAAATGATCATCTTTGTCTCCTTCATGTCTGCTCCTCGATATTGTGTGTTTATTGTTGGTAATATGACATTCTATTGATCCTTCAAAACAAGTGAAGCATGGGGAGTCGTGATAACTAAGAAAGTATGGCGAACCAAATGGGGTCGCGAGGTATGTATAAACCGAATGAGAGCATATCAATTTGGTAGATGATACATAAATCCATTTGTGCCACCAAAAGTACACACTTTTCCTTGGAATATCACTACTAGGGAAAACCCTAGCAGTAGCGCGGGTTAAAGGCCTATCAGTAGCGCGGGTCCCCGCGCTACTGATATGACGCTACAGCTAACTTTTAGTAGTAGCGTGTGTTCTGACCCGCGCTGCTGCTACTCAAAGATAGCAGTAGCGCGTGGCCAACCCACGCTACTGCTAAAAGCTGCAGCGCGTCTATTTATCACGCGCTACTGCTAAGGCCACGCTGCTGCTACGCACATACCCCGCGCTACTGTTATTATTTTCTGTATTTTTTTCTACGTATTATTTTCTGTATTTTTCCTACATATTTTCTTCATATTTATACTGGTTTTATACAATAGTCTCTATCATATGATACACACGATAATCTCATCATATTATACACATACAAATCTCATCATATCATACACATACAATAGTCACATCATATATATCTCATGTCATCATCAATATCATGATCCAACACAAATGATGTCTCTCGTCATCATCTCGAAATAGCGATAGAAGTTGTCACATGCCTCGAATACATGCAACTACATGGTCATCACATGCACATGTTTCATCATCCATCTAAACTATGATATAGAAGAGAAGAGCGATCACTATGAGGAATAGCGGAATTATGTAGTAGCTCATGAGGCGGCGGTTCTGATCCCTCTCTCGCGCTAGCGTGAACCTCAAGTAACTAGTTTTCGCTTCCCCTTTGCTATCGAACCCTCTCTGGCTGTCGCCCGGGAACCGGTACACTTGGGCCTGACACTCTGGCCACTCATCGTACACTCCTGGAACCTTCCCTATGTACACGGCATAGCACTTCTTCGCCATCGATGATCTATGTACCTGTTAGAGATGCATTCAACGATATATAATATGCAACACATAATATATATACTTGAGCAACATGAAGAGAAAGAGTAAGCAAATAGAAGCAACATATAGTAAACATAATTAACGAAGTTCATCATAACTAATTAACTAGCGCTACGCAAGTTCAGCATGACCGTTTACATCACAAAGTTTAAAAGTTGCGTCGAATACATAAAGTTCAAATTCAACGGACACGCCATCATCGTGATCGTCAATCACGGGAACTTCCATTCGTCCATGTCCGGAAGGGTGCACCCTAGCTTCGTAAAAGGCAGCATGTCCATACGCTGTAGGCCTATGCGAGCTCGGACGTCAGCCCGCGATATAGGGCCGTCGTGGAACACCCCATTCTTTTCGATGACATCTTTCACGATGATCGTCGCAATGTCCTACTGGATGCGATAGAAGTCATTCCTCAGTTTATGATCTGGTTCGGCTCCTATGGCTTCGGCCCATTTGCGGATATGGGCATCGGATGAAGATGTGATGCCAAGTTGTTGACGATCCCTTCTGAATTCCATCATGTGATGGATGACGTAGAATCCATCGTTCGTACTTGCTGCCGGTTGCTGGACGCAGCAGAACTCATTTTTATGTAAGAAAGCCGGCGAGTTCCTCCTTTGTTTCTTGATTTGAATGTGGCCACCCCTCATGCTGAAGCCAAGGAGAGCACGATCCAAAACACTCTTAATGTTTGTGTAGTCTTTATTCACCGTGTTTTTTGATGAGTCCAAATATAGAGCGTAGGAGACTCGCGGGTAAAGAATGATAAGGACGGCGCGCCCCTTGCTGCGCAAAATAAATACACCTCAAATTAGCCTCCCTACGTTCGAAGGAATGATTGAAATGTACCAAAGTATGTGTTAAAGCGGCTATCCGGGAATGACTACATGGGATGATAAGGCAGCAAAATCCTTTCCTTGTCCTTATTCATTACCATGAAGTCTTCGATGTAGTTAGTCGCAGCTAGACGTTCCACATCGCTGATTCCCAGGAAGCCCTCAAGCATGTAGTAGGGGTCCGCTACGGCAATTAGCGAGATTTGCTCTTTCTTGATGATGTAGCTCATATGTAGGGCAAAAAGGTGGACGAGCGTAAAGTCCAACCGACTCTGGAGATACATATCATAGATGTGATCAAACCACAGGAAGAAGATATCCGCTGGGCATGTAGCGACGTAGCCCTTGCACATCGGCACACGAACCGTGTATAGCGGGTATCCTGGATCCTCTGAGGCGAGAAGGCTCTTCTCTGTCAACAGCACATGGTCATGGAGTCTCCTGAGATCCCCATCTATGGCCATGAGACTGTCCGGCGGTAGCATCGGCTTGCCCGCGACATGGAGTAACGGTGAATCTCTTATCGACACACTGTCCGCAACCCTGTTCACCGGAGGCGGCTGGCTACTAGAAGCAGCTTTGGCGGCAGAAGAGCCTTTCTTCGCAGGTCACTTCCTCTGCTTCTTCTTGGGTTGAGCTACTGAGCCTTCCAGACCCTTCCAGACCCCCGCCCCAAGTGTTGTCGGGCTAAGCACTGCACGACCCTCGGGTAGTTGACCCTGGGTTGAGGCGGCATTCGGAGGCGTGTCCTGCGAGGATTGCATGAACAGAGACTTCTTGCACTCAACCCGAGGATGTTCCGGCTCTTGTGCATCATGCATCTCATCTTCACGCTCATAGCCTGAGTCATATGGTGACTGGCTCATCATTTCTGCGTCGTCATAGCCGGTATTAAGGTATTGGAGAGGGTCATCCTCATCCATGTCATCATTCATATCTTCTTCCATGGGGGGGGGGGGACGGTTGGACCCCCTTGCTCGCATCGTGCGCTCTCACCCAACACGACAGACGATGGTGGTAATTGCGTGGGTGGGGTGGTGGTCATACCTTGAATCGGTATTGTAGTCGTTGGTGTGCTCCCGGCCGCCTCCACACAAAGAAGATTCTTCGGCCACAGCAACGGCCAATTCTTGCATTGGCCCAGCTGCGCCGGGCTCTCGTCGTCCTCTCCCCCGGTTCATAGCGGTGGAGCCAAACCCTCGTTGGCAGTTTTCACACTCGCCACGGAAACCCTGAAGACGTTATCGGGCATCTGCCGGCCGTGGAACAAGCGCTTCTTGGGCTTTGTTATAGTACCCTTTCCCACATCCACCAACTGACCATTGATGTGGTGGAGTAGGGTGCATGGATTTTCATCGGCCTGCGAAGACATGTGTGCGGTGTGTCAGACATCCTAAAGGCAACAGGAATGAAAGATTATAAATATGTTGATGAGGGTGCGATGCGTAATTACCGTGAGGGCGTCGAGCTTAGCCAATGTGGAAGCCCCGCCGAGCATGCCAGAGACGGAGGACGGGCTGCTATGAGCGGGTGCAGGAGCAGGTGCGGTTGCGAGAGCAGGCGATGGTGCGATGTTCACCGAGTTTGTGATGCCCCCGACTCAATCGTGCACTAATCATACATGCAATGCACACGATCAAGCCTAAGGACTCACGGGAAGATATCACAACACACCTATACACAAATTAAAGTCATACAAGCCTTATATTACAAGCCAGGGCCTCGAAGGCTCGAATACATAACTTGCGCATACAAGCGTCAGCGGAAGCATCAGAGTCTGGGTACAGACTTAAACATAAAAACAGAGGTAAGCCTCATAAGGCGGGCCAAACATATCTACACTGGATCGAAGAGGCGCAGGCCTATTGCCTGGGAGCCTCCTGAACTACAACTGGTCGTCGGCGGTCTCCACGTCGTAGTAGGCACCACCCTGGTAGTAGAAGTCATCGACGGGGGTAGCTGTCTCCTGGGATCCGCCATCTGATCGTAACAATCGGGTATGTGGAAAAAAGGGGAAGCAAAGCAACCGTGAGTACTCATCCAAAGTACTCAGCAAGACTTACATCAGATCTATTCTATGTATGCATCATTATCAAAGGATGGCTGTATAAGTGGACTTGACTGCAGAAATGCCAGAATAGAGGGGAAAGAGCTAGCCTATCGAAGACTAGCATCTTCAACATCTTGCAGCATTAGAAGAGTGTAGATTAGCACATAAATGTAGTGGTATCAAGCACAAGTAACCACGCCCAGAGATCCTTCCTCGACTCCCTGCGAGAAAGCGATCCCGGAGCCAACATAATCAACCCATTCCAAATGTAGTAGATCGGGATATTATCCGAGCGTCCTGTTACCGTGGACACGGCTATTCGAATAGATTAACTTCCCTACAGGGGTGCACCAACTTACTCAACACGCTCGATAAACTCTGGCCGGACACACTTACTTGGTCCATGCCCGGCCTCGGCTGATCGACACGCCGCAGCCCTACCTAGGCTCAACAGAGAGGCCAGCATGCCGGTCTACATCCTAAGCGCGCAGGGGTCTTGGGCCCATCGCCCATTGTGCTCCTACACGTTGCGTACACGGCCGGTGAGCAGACCTAGCCCCCTCAATACGAGCGCAGGCTTTAACCAGTCCAACCCGGCGCGCGCCACTCAATCGCTGACGTCTGAAGAGCTTCGGCTGATACATACGACGTAGAGTGCCCATAACTGTTCCCACGTGCTGGTTAGCGCGATAAGGCCAGAGGCCTACTCAGATCACATATCCAAACCCGTTAATGCCTTTGTAGCTCGCGGTGACGATCAGTGCTCACGATATGTGGTCCCGTCGCCCCGTCTTGAGGACTTACGGCAAGGGCTCAAAATGCCCGGCCGTGCCTCGTGGAAAATCTCGCGGGTACCCTCATGGTAACCCGTCTGCACATCACTCTCGCGGGTACCCCTCGGGGTCGACCCGACTGTAACCAGTAACAGTAGTAAGTAACAACAGTAAAGTAAAGTAACCGTGTGTCTATCACATCAAGGGGGAACCCGAGGAATCACCCTCATTGGATTCCTACTCGATGTAATTGCCAAGGTGAACTCGGAGGAATCACCCTCGATGAATTCACACTTGAGGGGTTGCCGACAACGTATCACCGGAAGTGGAGTAAGAGGAATCACCCTCGGTAACTCACATCCGACTAACTACGTTACAGAGATATCATTCGAAGTGAGTCCGGAGGTATCACCCTCGTCACTCGATGACAACTCTGCGGAGTCGGGCAACTAAAGGGGATGTGTCGGTGAGGTGCTGGACTCAGCCCGTGTGATCACTTCGATCGGGACACAAGACTATTGCGGGGCAACTAAAGCAAGGAAGAGGGGCCACAGATGGTTCACTGACCAACCTATGCTAAGCAGTTTAGGATAGCAGGCAGGTATCAAATAACAGTTACAAGGAACAAGCTATGCATCAGAATAGGATAAAACAGTAGCAGCAGCAATTTCTAATGCAAGCAAGAGGGAGAGAGAATAGGTGATATAGGCATGCGTCAAGGGGGGGTTGCTTGCCTGGTTGCTCGACAGATGAAAAAGGAATCTCCGACGGTGAAGTAGTCGATCACCAGGGCATCGTCAGCGGTCTCGGGGGTCTACCGGGAAGAAAGGGGAAGGGGAAACAAATGAATAACGAAGCACACAAATGCAACACTATGAATGCCATGCTTAAATGATATGCAGAGGTGATATAATGCATCTCTAACTATTTTAGATAATTTAGGAATTTATCTGGAATTATTTTACCTAAGTCAGTCACTATTCATTTATTGGAAACAGGCAAAAACTTCCATGTTCATCCACTTAGAGTGATCAAACATGAAAACAAATGGCATATTCAGATTCGTTGGATTTTTCTAATCATTTTTCATATATAAATTATTTTCATCCGAGTTACGGTTATTTTTCTATGATTTTTCAAAGTTTATTCAATATTCTGAATTATTTTAAATTAACAGATTTACTAAATTAGGTATATGACATCAGCATGAAGTCACTACTGTGTCAGCAACCAGCTGGGGGCCTGACCAGTCAAAGTGGGGCCCACTGGACCCACCAGTCAGTGACTGGACTTGTCCAGTCAGCTGGTTGACCAGTCAACTGGGTCCAGTGGGACCCAGTCAACAGTGACAGCAGCTTAGTTAGTGGGTTAATTAGAGTAACTAAGTTAATTAGTTAGGTGGGCCCACTAATCAGTGACTCTGTTTAGACAGTAGGTTAATTAACTCTAACCTAAACGCTATAGTATGGGTCCACCAGTCAGTGGGCTTAGGCGCGGGTTAGTGGTCTAATGACCTGCCGGTGGGTCCCACCAGAGTTTGAACTCCGGCGCGCGCCAGCGCGGCTCCGACGAGCAACAGGGAGGGCGGCGCCATTCGGAAATGGCCGTCCGGCCACGGACGGCGCGCGGAGAAGCTCTACAGGTAGCTGGGGATTGACCGCGTCCAACGGTGGCCTCAGGGTGGCCGGGGAGGGACGGTAGCGACGGCGGCGTCAGGTCGAGCGGCGGCCGGAGCTCGGCCATGCGGCAAAACGGCGCTGAAGCTCAAAATCGAGCTCGGGCTAAAGGGAAAGAGATGCGTGCGTGCTCACCGAGGTTGATACCGTGCTCGGTCTAGTCGGAGAAGGTCGAGGACGAGGAGATCGACGTGGTGGATGGGGCGGATGCCGGCGAAGGGAAAAGGCGCGAGCGAGGTCGCTAGTGCCCCCCGGCTTCGATCCGGTGGTGCGGTCGACGGAGAAGAACCTGCCGTGCTCCTGGATACCCTCGCGAGGCTCGATGAGGCACCGGTGGCCGTGGCAATGGCAGGCAATGGCAACGGTGTTCGGCAGAGAAAGGAGGAGAAGGAAGAGCGACGACGAGAAAGGAGGGAGAATGGGCAGGGAGGTGGTTGGGACGGCCTTATCCACCCCAGCCACCGACTCCATCGCCGTGGCAGCCGGCGAACGGAGCGACGCGCTCCCAGCCACGGTGAGCTCGACAGAGGGGCGGGGCAGGTGAGAGGAGGGAGAAAAGGCCCCGGTGGGCTGGGCCGTTGCTTGCTCCACTTGGGCTGGATGCACAAGAGCTTTTCTTATTTTTCTTTTTCTATTTTCATTTGTTTCTGTTTTACATTTTATTTTTACACCAAAATAGTTTTGTAAAATATACAACTTGCCTCAATATTTGTTATGCAATATTACTCACTGCCACAAAATATTTGATGGCCACTTGACTTCATTTGCATTTTGATTAAGCGAAAATGATTTAAATTGGTGCTGTTTTGCTACTATTTTGGATGCTAGGGTCAACTTGGGAAATCAAATAATGCTGGTTTGATTTTTATAATTGCTCTGGGATTATTTGCAACATTATGAACATTTTTGTTTTTCAATTTGAAGAATTATTAATTTGACTTGTGTTTTAAATTTGAATTTGGAGTTGAATTATTTCCTAAATGCAATTTATTTAGAATGATCCTGGCGACATGGCAATGATAATTAACTTAATAGGGCATAAGGGTCTGGGGGTGTTACAAATCTCCTCCACTCGAAGAAATCTCGTCTCGAGATTTAAGAAGTAGAGTAAGAAGGAAATGTTTGGTTACGAAATTCTAGCGAGTCTTCTCGGTCTTGTTGCCCTTCCAGAAGAAGTTGATCCCTTTCATTGATGTTTTCTTTTCTCTGCTTCAAGTCGTCATGATGAATCCATCATCCTTTCTTCGGGAACTTCATCGTACTTACGATTAGGGTAGGACGGTAAACTATAAGGACGGATGTCCAGAAGGGTTGGCTTCCGGTAATCATCTCAGGGAAAGAGGTATATAGGTATCTCTCGAATTTGGAACTCAGGAAAATCTTCGAGAACAATATAAGAAGGTACAACAAGAAGTTTCAAGTGGGCAGGCAATCGCTCGATGTCTGAAATAGAGTGTGAAAGGGGTTCAGAGCAACAGGGTATAATATTGCATCTTATATTTGTAACAAAGCATCTGATGGAAGGTAGCTCACGGAATTTCATAAGAAGTCAAGTGCAAGGAATAACTTTGGAAACAGGGATGTATAGGAGAGTCAGGTTTCGATCCTGTGGAACGGTGGTGAATGTCAATCGAGAGTAGGGAGGACGGTGACATCTTACACGGTCATGACAACAAGGCATGTCAGAAGATAGTTTGTCAGCTATGTCGGCAACATCGTCGGTACCAAGGGCGGGGAACGAAGAGAACCATTTTCCCGCTCGTTGAAACGAGGCGGACCAATAGGCAAAGTTCTCATCCACCGGCGTTACCGGAATGTCATCAACATTAGTAACAGGGTCATACTGACAGAATTGTACACCGAGATGTTTACATAAGCAGGGAACGATTACTGCTTAGATCATATAGATCACAAGAAAAGTTAAACAAACCAATGGAAAGGAAAAATGTGATTATCAGGTTAAACAGACCAATGGAAAGGGAAATGTGTTTAAACACAAGAGTTAAGAGTATATTATTTCCGAGGAAAAGCCGAGCATGATATTCATGATGGAACAGCAAGTTCAAGATCATTTAGATAAAGGGACGAGGAAATTCATGATGTTACCCATACAGCGGTGTTTGGGTAACTGATCAGAAACCAATTGGTATTGTGCTTCCGATGTTCTTGTTAATATTCGGAGTACCACAGTCATGCTTCGGGGTAGCAATGATATGGTGTTAAATAAAGATTGGGTTCAAAGATCACAAGAAATGCAAAGGAACAATGGCAAGAATAGCAAGGAACCCAAGATATAGCCAACACATGACTAAGTCTGTGTAGGTAGGAAGTCAAGGATGTTGTCGATGATAATACGTATCATCGAGGGCAAGGATGGTATTTCTCACCGTGAATTAAATTCATATCTTGGAAGAAGCCAAACTGTTGACGATGATCACGACTCATTTTGTCGAGAGGTTTCAAGGGGATGTAATTGAACAGCGTCAGCATCAAGCAAAGAATGGTGAAGCGAAAGGTTATCCAAACCGTAGATAAGATGCAAGCTCAGAATCGGAGTTGTTTTTCAGAACAGCAAAACGATGTTGAAAATTCGAAGTAAGCCTCGCTCACGGTCTGAAGAATTCGTGCACCAAGGAAGGACGAGGTAGCAAGGTCAAAGGTAGCATGATAAGGATGTAGCCGGTAGTCTAGGAATGACAAGATTGAGTTTAAATTTTCCAGCAACAAATTAATAGGGGTATTGAATTGCAGTGTGGATTCAACTCACTATTCGGTGTTCTCGGTTGACGATAACCCAGAACCTGTGAAGTGACTATGACAGGGAAAAATATTACTTCATCAAAAATTCATAAGATGTAGTGCAATGACATGATATCCTCGAGATACCAGGGGATGATACTCGATGGTAGAACATAATAGAAGCTGAACTGGGTCCTTGACCTGCGTCAGCAGATACTTTAACCTTATCAAAAAAAAGATGAGGTACTGAGATGGATTCCTTTCAGATATATTGAATAAGAACAGCATGGTCAGAACCATAACTGCAAGGGATCAAATTTAATGATACTTGAAGAATTATTCAAACGATTAATTATTATGCAAGAAGCTTCCGTGACGGCCTACATCGTTTCCATGGGCATGAACACAAAGTTCAAGGTCGACTCCCACTTCTTCAACGCATAACCTTTCACTTACTTCTTGCTTTTGATGAAGTTGTAGTGCTGAAAGTTTATCCGGCGTAACACCAGTAGAGTATGACCCGTAGAAGTTTTCGGGTTCACACCGATCAGGGAAGGCATAGGTTCAACCCATCGGGGGCATCTTAGGAACATATACCACAAACTTCAGGAGTAATTCACGCAAGCTCGAAAGGAGAGCATGGTTTGACAAAAGCAGAGGATACAATTTACCAAAGGCATTATGTATCAGGGGAAGAATTCTTAAGGTTATTAAACATGAAGAGCACTGTCGGATATTAATCGAACAAAGGATCTAGCGATCCACAAATGATCTGATGTGAGTATCGGTACTCGACCAGAAGAAGGTATATAAAGGCATCGGGTGATAGAAGCACTTGAACAATTCGACGTTTATATACCAAGGAATTATGAATTCCAAAATGAAGGGTCAGAAGCAGACGCTCTGATCAAAGATGAGTGAGTTGAATAGAACTAGATGGACAATCAATGGCAACTTAATTGGCCGAGAACCAACTCATGTCCAAAATGACGTATGAGTCGGAAGGACGAATTCTAGGATTTAATTAATGATAGTGAGCATTCGCAACATATTGAATCGAGGTACTCAAAATGATAGCGACAAAGGATGACAATAAGGTTACTAGACATATGGAATTTACCATAAGGCAAGCAAAGAAGACTTTACAATGCAATAGGTTGCAGTGGATTCTCAGGAGATCAGATAGTATATCAAAGCATTAGGGGATTGCAGGAACAACTGGGGATGAACGGATCCTCAATAAATGTGAGGAATTATTCGCAGTGCGAAAAAGAGCTGCAAGGCAGTAGGTACGAAGAATTCTCGGAACAATGGAGATTGTTACGGGGTATCTTGTAAATACGGGAGCAGCTGAGAATGAATGTACGAAGAGCAAGGATGTGTAGTTATCCACGGGGTTTATCGGTGGTAGGGAATTGCAAAGGCGGTGGGCACAAGGGTCCCGGGAGAAACATTGACGAGTATCTTCATAATCTTCTGGTGAAGCAAGCGATCATCAGGAATGAAGGGGCTCTCCGGGTGAAAGTGATTATGAGAACCTAATGTTAGCAAAATCATTAACCCAAAAAGAAGAGAGAACATAATCCCAGAGTAAAGGAGAGGAATAAAAGATCCTAATACCACCCATTGGCGACGTGGGCCCGTAAGCCACACAGCCATGTTAGTAAAACGGTTTTAAAGGACTAGACTCAACTTCGGCCAAGGAGTTAGAAAGGGGACTTCCTACAGGCAGTCGGCTCTGATACCAACTTGTGACGCCCCTGACTCAATCGTGCACTAATCATACATGCAATGCACATGATCAAGCCTAAGGACTCATGGGAAGATATCACAACACAACTCTACACAAATTAAAGTCATACAAGCCTTATATTACAAGCCAGGGCCTCGAGGGCTCGAATACATAACTTGTGCATACAAGCGTCAGCGGAAGCATCAGAGTCTGGGTACAGACTTAAACATAAAAACAGATGTAAGCCTCATAAGGCGGGGCAAACATATCTACACTGGATCGAAGAGGCGCAGGCCTCCTGCCTGGGAGCCTCCTAAACTACTCCTGGTCGTCGGCGGTCTCCACGTCGTAGTAGGCACCACCCTGGTAGTAGAAGTCATCCCCCCCCCCCCCCCCCCCCCCCCCCCCCCCCCCCCCCCCCCCCCCCCCCCCCCCCCCCGCAAGGGACTCAACAAGCATGACTTTCTCGATCGTAAGATCATGAGAAATGACAACCTTGCCAAGACCCAATACCTTGGAAGACGAGGCATCACCCCACTCAACATTGGTGGGCATAGAAGGGATCTTGTGCACATACACCACCAAGTCCTTGCTTTCGGTCATATGATTTGTTGCTCCACTACCGAGCAACCATGACCCCCCACCGGAAGCAAACACCTACAAGAGATAAATGCTTGGTTTTAGGTACCCATTTTGTAATGGGTCCTTTGATGTTAGTAACAAGGGTCTTAGGAACCCAAATAGACCATTCAATGTACTCATAAGGAGAACCAACAAATTTAGCATAAACATGTCCATCACTAGCACGACACAACACATAAGAAGGGTTAAAGTCGCCGACTTTGTTGGAAGGGGTGGTATTGCCCTTTTTGACATCACCACCCTTCACATTGTTCTTCTTCTCCTTAGGAGCACTCTCTCCCTCCTTCACAAAAGTTTGCTTTAGAGGGTGAGGTCGTTTGGTCTTGTCGTTCTTCTTCTTGTTCTTGGGCTTGGGTGCAAACCCAACTCCCTCCTTTGCCATAACTTCCTTTTGATTGCTCAAAAGGTCATTGAGGTTCTTCTCACCTTGTATGCATGTCACAAGGCCTTTCTCAAGTTGCTCCTGTTGGGGAACGTAGCCGAAATTCAAAATTTTCTACGCATCACCAATATCAATCTATGGAGTAATCTAGCAACGAGGGAAAGGGGAGTGCATCTACGTACCCTTGTAGATCGCTAAGCGGAAGCGTTACAAGAACGCGGATGAAGGAGTCGTACTCGTAGCGATTCAGATCGCGGTTGATTCCGATCTAAGCGCCAAACAATGACACCTCTGCGTTCAACACACGTGCAGCCCGATGACGTCTCCCGTGCCTTGATCTAGCAAGGGGAGAGGTAGAGGTTGGGGAAGACTCCGTCTAGCAGCAGCACAACGGCATGGTGGTGGTGGAGGAGCGCGGTACTCTAGCAGGGCTTCGCAAAGCACTGCGAGAGACGAGGAGGGAGAGGGGTAGGGCTGCACCAGGGAGAGCCCCCCCCCCCCCCCCCCCCCCCCCCCCCCCCCCCCCCCCCCCCCCCCCCCCCCCCCCCCCCCCCCCCCCCCCCCCCCCCCCCCCCCCCCCCCCCCCCCCCCCCCCCCCCCCCCCCCCCCCCCCCCCCCCCCCCCCCCCCCCCCCCCCCCCCCCCCCCCCCCCCCCCCCCCCCCCCCCCCCCCCCCCCCCCCCCCCCACACTTGGCCCACGCAGCCCTCTGGGGCCGGTGGCCCCACCTGGTGGACCCCCGGGACCCTCCCGGTGGTCCCGGTACGTTACCGATAGCACCCGAAACCTTTCCGGTGACCAAAACAGGACTTCCCATATATAAATCTTTACCTCCGGACCATTCCGGAACTCCTCGTGACGTCCGAGATCTCATACGGGACTCCTAACAACATTCGGTAACTATGTATATCTATTCCCTATAACCCTAGCGTCATCGAACCTTAAGTGTGTAGACCCTACAGGTTCGGGAACCATGCAGACATGACCGAGACAACTCTCCGGCCAATAACCAACAGCGGGATCTAGATACCCGTGTTGGCTCCCACATGTTCCACGATGATCTCATCGGATGAACCACGATGTCAAAAATTCAATCAATCCCGTATACAATTCCCTTTGTCTAGCGGTATAGTACTTGCCCGAGATTCGATCGTCGGTATCCCAATACCTTGTTCAATCTCGTTACCGGAAAGTCTCTTTACTCGTTCCGTAACACATCATCCCGCGATCAACTCCTTGATCACCCCCCCCCCCCCCCCCCCCCCCCCCCCCCCCCCCCCCCCCCCCCCCCCCCCCCCCCCCCCCCCCCCCCCCCCCCCCCCCCCCCCCCCCCCCCCCCCCCCCCCCCCCCCCCCCCCCCCCCCCCCCCCCCCCCCCCCCCCCCCCCCCCCCCCCCCCCCCCCCCCCCCCCCCCCCCCCCCCCCCCCCCCCCCCCCCCCCCCCCCCCCCCCCCCCCCCCCCCCCCCCCCCCCCCCCCCGGTAAAATCCCGATTTCACCCGGAACGTTTCCGATATCCAAATATAGGCTTCCAATATATCAATCTTTATGTCTCGACCATTTCGAGACTCCTCGTCATGTCCGTGATCACATCCGGGACTCCGAACAACCTTCGGTACATCAAAACACAAAAACCCTAATTACGATCGTCACCGAACTTTAAGCGTGCGGACCCTACGGGTTCGAGAACTATGTAGACATGACCGAGACACGTCTCCTATCAATAACCAATAGCGGAACCTGGATGATGGGTATCCAGATCCCGCTGTTGGTTATTGACCAGAGAGGCGTCTCGGTCATGTTTGCATGTCTCCCGAACCCGTAGGGTCTACACACTTAAGGTTCGGTGACGCTAGGGTTGTAGAGATATTAGTATGCAGTAACCCGAAAGTTGTTCGGAGTCCCGGATGAGATCCCGATCGTCACGAGGAGTTCCGAAATGGTCCGGAGGTAAAGATTTATATATAGCAAGTTCGGTTTCGGCCATCGGGAAGGTTTTAGGGGTCACCGGTATTGTACCGGGACCACCAGAAGGGTCCCGGGGGTCCACCGGGTGGGGCCACCCATCCCGGAGGGCCCCATGGGCTGAGTTGGGTGGGGAACCAGCCCCTAGTGGGCTGCTGCGCCCCCCTTGGGCCTCCCCTGTGCCTAGGGTTGGGAAACCCTAGGGGTGGGGGCGCCCCCCACTTGGCTTGGGGGGGAAGCCACCCCTTGGCCGCCGCCCCCTTGGAGATCCATCTCCCTAGGGCCGGCGCCCCCAAGGCCCCTATATAAAGAGGGGGAGGGAGGGCAGCCGCACCCCTTGCTCTTGGCTCCTCCCTCTCCCTCCGTTACACCTCTCCTCCCCGCTTGCACTTGGCGAAGCCCTGCCGGGATCCTGCTGCATCCACCACCACGCCGTCGTGCTGCTGGATCTTCATCAACCTCTCCTTTCCCCTTGCTGGATCAAGAGGAGGAGACGTCTCCCAATCGTACGTGTGTTAAACGCGGAGGTGCTGTCAGTTCGGCACTTGGTCATCGGTGATTTGGATCACGTCGAGTACGACTCCATCAACCCCGTTCTCTTGAACGCTTCCGCATGCGATCTACAAGGGTATGTAGATGCACTCCTCTCTCCCTCGTTGCTAGATGACTCCATAGATTGATCTTGGTGATGCGTAGAAAATTTTAAAATTCTGCTATGTTCCCCAACACATGCTAGATCATGGTGATGCATAGCAATAAGAGGGGAGAGTGTTGTCTATGTACCCTCGTAGACCGACAACGGAAGCGTTGACACAACATAGAGGAAGTAGTCGTACGTCTTCCCGATCCGACCGTTCCAAGTACCGAACGTACGGCACCTCCGAGTTCTGCACACGTTCAACTCGGTGACGTACGTTGATCTCCGATCCAGCAAAACGTTGAGGGAGAGTTTCGTCAGCACGACGGCGTGATGACGGTGATGATGTTCTACCGATGCAGGGCTTCGCCTAAGCACTGCTACGATATGACCGAGGTGGAATATGGTGGAAGGGGGCACCGCACACAACTAAGGAACGATCACGAAGATCAACTTGTGTGTCATGGGGTGACCCCTTGCCCCCGTATATAAAGGAGGGAGAGGGGAGGTGCGGCCGACCCTAGGGGTGCGCCTGGAGGAGTCCTACTCCCACCGGGAGTAGGACTCCCCCCTCTTGTCTTGTTGGATAAGGAAGGGGGATGGGAGAAAGAGGAAAGGGGGGCGCCCCCCCTTCCTTGTCCTATTCAGACTAGGGGGAGGGGGCGCGCGGCCTGCCCTGGCCGGCCCTCCCCTTCTCCCTTATGGCCCATGTAGGCCCAATAACCCCCGGGGGGTTCCGGTAACCCCCCGGTACTCC